>JAXGGA010000836.1:0-186013 GCA_038373865.1 Uloborus plumipes | reverse complement strand
TTTCTGGCGCCTGATTGGCGGTGGTACTGTTTGAACTGGTTTTTCAACCATTGGCGTGTTTTTTTCGAGAAGAGGAGCGTGATTTGTTTTGTTTTGGAGCGGGAGATGGAAAGGTCGTGTGTGTTGGGATAGCTACCTGAGGCGTGTGGCTGGAAAAATAGCAAACGACTCGTAAAATGGATGAGTATCTTTTTCACATACCTGTTTTATTCTCTGTTGACTGTTGATAAATTGGAATAAATGCAGCAGGTCCCACCCTAGTATGAGGACGTTTTCAGTTTGTATGTAGTGATTTTGACAAGTTTTAGTTTATAACGAACTGCCCTTAAAATGTGACGCGACAACATAAACATGCCCCAGTTGATTAAAATGTAAAATCCTAATAGTGTGTGCTACATGTTGTACGTGAAATAAACTACAATATTCTATACTATCGGTCGAAGAATTACCTTTTTGAATGCGTGTTCTTATATCATTAGCGGGGTCAACCGACCTAAGGGAGAATCGAAACCACACCCATGAGCCGGGTTATTGCAATGACACAACGCGGGAGTCGACTTCCGAAGTTGATTAAGCTACTGAAAGTAGGGATGTTATTGTTTTGTTTTGAATTGCAAAATACTGTCTTGGAATTTTTTTCTTTTGACAGCGGACGAAGGAATACATCATATCGAATCGTTCATGAAGAAAATAAAAAGGGGGAAAGTGATGGTTTCCTCAGCGTACTTCCTGTCCGACCGTTGGCTCACCAAAGTGATAAGTTCTTGTTCTGATAAAGTTATTATTTCTCTCTCTTAGTCTGTCTGCATACCCACCATTTTTCGCACCACAGTGAGTATGTAAATGTATTTAGCATTAAGCTCTTTGTCAAGTGTGTCGTGTAATAAATCCCATGTTTCTTGTTATGTGCAGAAAATATAAATCATTGATTTCTAAGATTGCATAAAAACTCATCAGAATATTTCCAACATTAAATACGAAATACGACTTCTGCTTAACTGCTCTATTCTCAGAAAACCGAGATGGCAAGAGGAAGAAAGAAAAAGTAAAGATTCTTTGCTTTCTGACTGGTGAAGAAAATGGATAATGTCACGAAGGGAGCTGAAGTTTTCTCAGAACATTTCTATTCATCTTTCCTTCTAAAAGAAAAAAATGTTATCGGTTTTCTTCATGTAAGTTATGCATTCACAGGCAAGTCATTTTATTTATTTTTTACTTCCAAATATAAATGTTTCTCACGGATTTTTGTTTCGTGCATTTTTTCAGTGCAGTTTTATTAAACTACGTTTACAAATTTGCCAGATATCCTGGGACTACTTTCTATTTGTAAAAATGTTGAGAAAAATAAACAATGTTGTTGAATTTTATTTATATCTTACGACAATCCCTCCTTCCTGAAAAAAAAAATATGCATAAGCAGAGTAAAAAGAATGTACACTCCACCCTAAAAAAAAGAAAGTTTGTAAAATATGTATTATCATTAGAACACAATTGAAATCGGTCGCATTTGAATAGAAAACTATGTATAGAATACAAGAACAATTAAAACTAAATAAAAATAAACACAAAAGAAAATATTGCTGCTACAGGAGGAAAAAAAAGGAAATTAATTGAAGCAAGCATTGCAATTGGAATGAAACAAACATTACTACTGCTAGAAGAAAAAAAAAGATTTAAAAAATATTCGTTTTCGGTAAAAGTTTTAAGTTTTAAGTATTTTACTCATGCCTGGTTTAAAAAAAAAAAATATCGAAATTTCTGTTTAAAACGTATGTGTAGAAGAGCTGTTACATATATTCATCTTCAAACTTCGAAAATTGATTATATTCCAATTAATAACAATTTAATGCTCCGCTGTCACACTTTATATTTAAGTCAGAGATTTTTTCCATCCTAATCCTATTGCGTTGTTAAGGACATTCCAATATAAACAGAATTAACACAAAAATAACTAAGTATGGGAGCTACATTACAATACATATACAATTAGGGTGTATCATCAATATATGTACAATTAGGGTGTATTACTACTCTAATAAGAACTACATTATCTGACATATTTCTGAACAGTACGACAATTTGAAAGAAAAAAAAATATTCCATCTGTTTTCGAAACATCTACCTAATTTCTCTCAAATTTTATATATAAATACCAATTGTCTATCGATATGAGGCATTCCTCACAGACAAAACACTTTGAAAGTAACTTTTTCAATTTCTTTCAATAAAACGTACCGTGGAATGCTCTGCTATTGTAAAAAGAAATGCCGATTGCTGCATCACGATTATTTAAGAGAGAGGCAATAAGCCTTCGAGAAGCGGAAAAATTCTTCACAATATCAAATTCAGAGAACCAAATTGTTTCTTTAAAGCCATCTATTTGCTTCATTCTTCCCAAATAGAAACATATGAGCATGTATCGAAGTTTTTCCGATGCCTTCAGTACTAGGATGTATCACGAAAACTTACTTTTGGAAATTCAAAATTTCAAGTTGGTAAAAAGTTGTCCCTGTATTCATAGTTAACAAAAAATTTTATTTTGAAATTAAAATTTTTTTACGTCTCTCGGGATGAGCTTGGAATTGAAGAGACAAGTGGATAAAGGTGATATGTGACAATTGATATGTACAGAAAAATGGTTATTTTTAGAAAACTAAGATGCGTCTAGTAGTCACAGAAATAGCTGGTAACTAAGAACATGACTCCGTTTTACCCGTTGAAAAAAATACATTAAAAATAACGCAACATTTTTTTTTTGAAAGCTTTTTCTAGAAACTTAAAAAATTGTCGCGTGTCATCTGTATTCACTTTTTTCTTCAATTTAAAAAAAAATGCTTGAATTATGTGGAAAGAAAAAATAACTATTTAATAAAAAAATGGACTACTTGAGGTGTAATCTGTCTATAAAAATGCATTAGAGCTAAAATTTAAATTTAAGGTTTCCAGAAATTCTCGTAGTTATGAAAAACTCATATTTTTTGAATATTTACCCATCTATGAGAATAATTTCTATTGTTTTAATAGTTCAAACATTGTAGTACAGAGCTTTGAAATGGCATGATTCCACATCTCGATCGAACTTCTCTGACCACTATACAAGGTGTTTCCGTCTGAAAAGAAATACATCTCACCAGAACTTGATCGTTGATGGAGAGAATGTGGACCAACTTTTTTTCTTTCTTCTGTTTTGGGCTCAAAGGTTCGAACTATTATCCTCCTAAAAAGCAACAAAATCAACTTAATTTGTTTTTGGATTTTTAAACCAAGGGCGGATACAGATATGTCCTGAGGTAGGGGCGATTGATTTTTCTTTCTTAATAGCCCATTTTTATCGTCATGCATCCTTGTTAACACAGGTTGATTACAAATGTTTTGGTCTTCCATTTCGAAAAATTTCCAGATCAGAGCCCCGAATCTCCGCACCCTTTCTCTTAATATCATCAAAGATCAACTAAATCACAGTTTTTGAACTTCAAAATATAAAAACTGCTGAAGAAGAGTCCCTCAAGGAAGGGGCGATCGCCCTCATCGCCCCTCCCTCGTATCCGCCCTTGTTTTACACGCTGCTTTAATCGAGGAAAAAACCGAAATCACCCATCAATTTAAGCACCTTCTACACGCATTTCGTGATCCAAATCTACTAAACGCATGAAGTAGGAGTTCGAATTTCTTATATCTGTGAAGGAAAAACTCCGTAGTATTTTTTAAAGAAATTGGTAATGGTTTGTGTAAAGTGTTTCAAAATGGCAAACAAGAGTCACTACCAAAAAATGGAGTTAGGGAGTAAAGGCGAGAACTGAAAAACAATTCTATACTTTTGTAAATATTCAAGAGCTACTTACAGAGTATATGTTTTCAGAAATTACAAACTTGGATTTACACTACCATAAGTAATCCAAGTAACATAGTAACAAACCAAAAATGTACCTCACTTTAAGATGTTAACGTCTAATTTGCCTGGATGAATACACAAGTTTTAAAATACTAAATCTGATTCATTACAGCTGAAAGAGGTTTTTTTCGGAATATCAGGCTTTTTGATTATCCACCAGTCAAATCTAAGTCTCTCTTTGTATATATTAGTAAAGAAAATGTCATTTAAAGCATGATTTAACCCATTTGTCATCATGGTAGTCACTCTTATGGTAAACCATGAGTGACAAGAATGATTAGAGTATATAACCACCAGTACGCTGTATAGAACTCTTGATGCACCTTTTCTGTTTTCGGTGATGGGTTGTGTGGTAAAGGTGCCGTTGGTGCTGCAAAGCCGCATAAAATCTTGAAATGTTTTGGAAAATTTATTGAACTGCCGCAATCCCATTAAAGTTTTGACAAAATGTTAATTTTTGATATTTTTAGCAAAATTTGTAAAAAAAAGAATTTTTCCATTTTCGATGATGGGTAGTGAGGAACAGGCGCCATTGATGGCATTGAATTCCCATAAAAAAGGTGTGGTATAATGCCTTCCTTTACTATATAGCCGTAGAGATTCTGCATTTTTTTGTTTAACGTTTCAAATAAATTTTGTCAAAACGTGAAAATTCTGTTGTCGATGAATTTATCTAAAATAATTATCTAGTTTTTCGCATATAATGCATTTTAGCTGCTTTGTGTGTTATAAAATAACTAGTGATGTGATATCGGTGTCAAGACATCGATGTTAGAAATTAGAACTTTTCTTACACAAATTACGTGCAAATTTGCGCAATGTGCAGTAACGCCTTTTACATCGCTCATGGGATATATCACGTATACCCTTTGTCTCCAGTAAGCATAAGGTATCAATAGTAATTATAGATTATCGTTCCATTGAGAGAAACCTCTCTGTCTCGAATTTCGCCGGACAGAAGAAACATTCGAGATACGGAGGTTTCGAGATACAGAAGTTGTGATAAATTTTACAAAAATAATCTATTGGAACAAAGTTAAATACTGATGCATTAAAGCAGTAAGTAACCGCCCCTAAGCAAGGGCTAAGGCAGAAACATGCAATATACCACCAACTCGGCTATTTCGATCCATGGACAGCTGTTTCGAGCTTATTCTGCTCTTATCAGCATGGAATACGAAAGTAGTAGAGTTGGAGGTAGAAATCCCCTTATAAAGCAAAGAGAGCGAAAGCCTTAGCCCTTGCTTAAGGGTGGTTACTTGCTGCTTTATACCTTGAGCTCTGCCGAAAAAAATTTACGAGTTGTACCATACTAAGTGCGGTCGCTCGCAGGTATTGTAATTTCACATTAGCTACCAGTTTTTTTCGCTCTCTTTGCTTTATAAGACGATTTTTGTCTCCAACTCGACTACTTTCGTATTCCATGCTAATGAAAGCAAAATAAGTTCGAAACAGCTGTCCACGGATCGAAATAGCCGAGTTGGTGGTATATTGCACTAAATGCATATTTTTCATTGAGATTGTAGAATATTTTACTGTACGACATGCTGTGAGTCCACGTTTTACTAATTGTAACGAGTATATCGGTAGCAAGTTAATGCACACCTTTAAGTACGAACATAGTGCAGGAGATCAAATTCAAAAATGAGAGTCGTCGAAATTCGAGATATAGAGGTTTTCGGGAAAAATCATTCAATGTAAACATGGGAAAAACATTAAATTTATGCTGTAGAAGCAAGGAAATTGAAAAATTGCGATATATAGAGGTTTTCGAGATAAGCATGTTCGAGATAAACAGGTTAGACTGTTTTTCAACTAATGATGAACGATTGACTTCTTTAACTCATATTTTTGGCAAACTTTTTTCTGTTGAAACAAAAAACAGCGAAAAATAAATAAATAAATAACTAGTCGAACCTACCACAACTACACTATTGAATGACCACTGACTACACTGTAAAAAATGAATGTTGTTTTTACAGCATAATACAGCTAATTTTATAGTAATAAGCTGTAAAAATTGCTATTTTTTCAATAATAAACTGTAATATTTGTACTTTTATAGTAATAAACTGCAAAAGTACTAATTTTACAGTTTATTACCGTGCATTTTACAGTTTTAAACTAGAACCTCTGCTGCCAGTATTACACTGTTGTTTTTACAGTATAACACAGCTAAATTTTACGGTAATAAACTGTTAAATTTCTAACTTTACAGCAGGAAACTAAAATTTCTCGTTTTACAGTTTATTACTGTGCATTTTACAGCTTTAAATTGGAACCTTGGCTGCCAATATGTGCAAAAAATCACTGTAAAAACAGCAGTTCATTTTGACAGTGCACTTGAAAGTCTAATAAGCATTACATAGTTAATTCTTGAGGCTTACGCCATTCAAATATATTGTTATGTGCCACATTTCAACAGCGTGTATCTCGAAAATGGGAAAATTACGAGAAGTTAGATCTCACTATTGGATTAGAGCCCTCGATATATATAAGAACCACATTTTAATACTTTTCAGGAAAAATAAGCTCATACTTGCTATCTACATAATGCAGTCTATAAATATCTGATTATATAATAAGTAAGTTTTCTTATTTCTAGCTTTTAAAAATACATATTTATATAGAGCTCTTGATATAGGAAACTGGAACAGTAACCCGATATTAAATCCTAATAAGTTTCGTTTGGCTTGTCACCAGCAAGCAGGAAAAACCAGAGTCTAGCGAGTAAAACGAAAAGTTATGTCGGTTTCTGTACAAACATCAAAGACGAGATTTCTTTTTGCGTCTTCATTAAGCGATTAGTAACAGGAAAGAAGAAAAATTTGTGGTAGGATTGGTGTAAACATGGCGACCGTTCTTTGCCACTGTGACTTCCTCCTTGTTACCATTGCTCGCAACGAAGTAATTCGCTCAATTATTTTTAAGCTTATTATGGTGTATTTTTCTTATCTTTTTTCCCAAACTTAATTGGTGTTGAAAATTTAAGCACGATTTTTAGTTCTTTAAAAGGAAGACAAAGGGATATAAGATGAACGGGAATCTTAAAACTCTAGAGTTTAGTCGAAGAACCTGTCATGTGACAAATAAGTGGATCTCAGCAACGCGTCCTAAATACTAAATGCCTACTAATTTCCGGTTTTTAGCACAGAACAAAATTTCGTGCTTGGTTCACGAAGCACTGCCATCTACCGGAGTTCTTCGAGAAAAAGAAATTAACGATTGGTTAATTTTTAAATTTAAAAATCAACCAATCAAAAAATTTAATTCGAACTTTATTTGAATCCATCGCCAATAGCTACAAAATTTCGGGCTTGGCTCACGAAGCACTGCCATATACTAGAGAAAGATAAATTAATGATTGGTTCATTTCTAAATTTAAATTAAAAAACCAACCAGTGAAAAAAATAAATTTTTCATTGGTGAAGCCGCAAGGTGGCATTTAAAGTGGAATTCCCTGTATCGGGACAGGCAGCTAAGTCTAATATGAGGAACATACAAGTCCTCCAAAACCAAACTCTCGGAAAAATCTTCAATGCCCCTTGGTATGTCTCCAACAAAACTCTTCACAACGATGCTAACCTTTAAGTTATTACCTCCTACATCGTCGATACATCCACAAACTTTTTCACCAAGCTTGAGAACCACCCCAACCCACTGATTCATGATCAAGTTCATTACACCTTCCACCACGGTGGTATTAGGTTTCCATCTGATACCATGCACATCACCTACTCCCTCGGTTCTCGGCGGATCAACCTTACTAGGAATGACAATCTCCCAAACTAGTCCATGCCGAGCCAGCGGATTGCCGCTTGGCTGGGTCTCATTTCGATGCCTATGACCTCCTTATTTTTAGCGACTCTCTACTCCCCTACCGGCAAGAAAAGCCTTGCTGGTTAGGCGCTCCATAAGACCCCTACCATGTTAGGATTGGCCCTAACAGTAGGTCTCTTCCTTGCCCACTTCCGGCGCGAAGTGAGTACAGGGCAAAATGAGGCAGGTCCTTCGCTCTGCCTTTTCCTACACTTTGTTTTTCTATAGTCATTTTGCACATACTTTTTACCCAGTCCTTCCATTGTTTCATGTCAGCTCAATCATGTTCTCTCTCTCACCCAAACAGCGAAAAAGAGCTGCGCTCTAACGCAATTATTTTCTCACGATCTGTATCTGTATAAAGTGGAACCAATATCGACGGTAGTGAAGCAAATGTTATAGGCATTTAGTATTTAGAAGGCTTTGATCTAGGAACATATGCTCTTGTAGCGGCATGCTGACACCTCGAGAATGTGCATTAGCAAGGGAAGTACAGTGAATCACTGTATATATTAACATAAAAAACATTTATTAACTTATTTACAAACGGAAAAGAAACTTAAAGGTTAAAGTTGACATCTTGCCGCATACGGTACAGAAGATAACGTAAACTGGCCAGTCAACAAACTGCTCGTCTTTTTGTGGCTGCATTAGAACCGTTGCCACTCGTTTGGTGGCAACGTTTTTAAACTTTAATGTTTTTTCGTTAAAGTTCTGTTTAAATAAATATTATGCAAATTAATGTTCGTAGCAGCAGTACACCACATGCTTATGCGCAAAACAGATAGGTAAAAACAAAAGTCAATACCCTTTAAAAAAAAATATAAGAATATTAAAAAGGTAAATTTGTTTTGATTTTCATCACCTTTAACCTCAAACAAATTTCCAAAGATATTTGTAATAAGCTATAAATCGCCTATTTCTTCTCGTTCATTAGCCCATTGTTCTCTTGAAATAATTGTTGAAGATAATTTTATTGCAATCCGTTATTCTTGACTATTATCATCACCGTTTTTCAAAGGATTTTTTTTAAATAAAAGTCTCATTTTATAAGCAATCAAGCATTTTTTTCCATCCAAAAATTAAACTACTGCTGAGAGAAATAGAATGGATTCAAGGAAATTATTGGGTGGATTCATCAGTCTATATAAATTGTTTGCAGATAGGTTGAGATTGCAAAATTATCATGTAATAAATTTTTCTTCTGTATCAAAAATTTTAATATTTGTTACCCATAACAACACAGCGTGCATCAGAATCGTGCTTTGGTTTAAAATATTTTTAGGCACATTTTACTATTATCCTCAATTTTTAAAACTTTTTAAAATGCCTAATTCCTGAATTTCTGGCAATATTATGCTTAAGAGTTACTTAAAGGTGCCTTCGAAGCACTCAAGTTAACATGGCTAATCAAAATTATAAACTTACCTTAGGGTCAACAGCATTATATTTTGTCAGTCAATGAGGTATTGTCTCTTCTCTACTAATAATAAAGCTGAAGGTGGTTCTGTCTGTCCTTCTTTCTTTCTTTCTTTCTGTCTGTCTGTCTGTTACGCGCGTAGCGCCAAAATCGTTCGGTCGATTTTCATGCCACTTGGCACAAAATTAGTTTGTAGCATGTAGTTTTGCACCTCGAAGCGATTTTTCGAACATTCCATTTCGTTCTTTTTCTATTCGAATTCTTAGAGGAAATTCGATAAAATAGGGAAGAAATATTCCATACACATTTTCAAGTCTTATGTCATTCGAAAGCTTGAAATTTTCTGCACAAAATGACGTTTTTTCGAAGTTTCTACGATCATCAGGAGAGCTGTAACAATTGTTTTTAGAATCCCGAAATTCAAGGCTTACCTTCAGTAAAGCAAGCCAAACGATTCTAAAATGGCTTTGCTCGCGAATAAAATTTGTTTGAAAATAGAGATGAAATGAATTATTTTATCAACGGAAATCAACTTTTCATGTTGTTACCATGGTTACGTTTTTATTTCGTTCTTTTTCCCTTAATAATTTTAAAAATGTATTTGTTTTTGTAACAATCCAAACTCCAAGCCCTATTAAAATTAGTCAAATGAAATATTAAAAACCGTGATAAGATGGCACCTGTCAATCAAATGAGAAATCGAGTCCTTTCCTTAAAATACAGGATACCATTCTAAATTTATCGTCTGCAAAACATATTTTACTTCATTATTAATTTATTTCAATATAAATTGCAGCAAATGGCTTGAGTGAACGAATTTAGCTTTTAATTTATCGTTTTCTGGTTGATCTTTGTCGATGTTTATTGTTTTTATTATCATTGTGAAAAATAATGCACGAAATTTCTATGACTAATACTTAAAATTTTTAGGATCAGTTGAGTTTAAAAGAAAAAATTGCTCCAAATATACTTTTGCAATGTGATTATTTATTGTTGGACTGTAATTTGCAGCAATAATTGCATTTAATAAATAATGAAAGACAATATTAAAAATTAATTTTTGGCGACTTTTTTACAATTTGGCATTCAATTCTATTTCAGTATATTTACTTCTATCTTATTGCGATATTGCAACGTTCTTTCTAAAGTATGTCATTTCGGAAAATGTATTATTTTGTTTTTGAAGTTAGGAAAGAAAACTTTCTTCTTCTTTTAAACTTTGGTAAGATTTCTGTTGGTTTCTGTGAGCAACAAAATTTTTCTTATTTTTTCTTTTGGCTTATTTTTGTGCACCTATCTTTGGGGTTGCATTCGAATGTCCCCAAGGGGGTGATTTACCCCTTTTATGGGGTAATCAGGGCTTTCAATGCAGACCAAAGTGATATGAATTGGCGCTACCACTTGGCGATATCTCGCCAAGCTTTTGGTCACCAAGTGTTTGACGCCAATTTGGCGACATATCGCCAAGTTGGCAATAAATTTAGCGAAAAAAATTTTTTTTTGGGTTCAATTTGGCGCTATTGGCGATATTTTGCGAAAAATCTACTGAATGATGTTAAAATCGGCGATATTTAGGAGATTAATCATTGTAAAACATTTTTTTGCATTGTTTCGTGGCAAACTACGGATGCAAATGTTTGAATTGTTATCTTACTCACTTCAAGCACTATTTTAGCACTTAAGGCATCTACTAAGAAATTTACACGTAAAAGGAAGTAGTGTAGGGTCCATACCAAATTTTTATATCATACTTTGAAGGAATTATAGTTGAATTATAATTAAAATACAGTATTTTTTTCTGCTATATCATTTTTTTACAAATGAACTTTTAATTTTATACCACGGGCAAAGCCGTGCGGGTACCGCTAGTATGAGAATAATTTATATGATGCGGAAATCCTAAAAACAAGCCTACATCTTCTTCTTCTTAACGAAAGAAAAACATAAAGTCAAAATCAGCTTTAGGACAAAGTTGTTTAGTACAAGAATCACGAAACATGTCGATGACATTGCGGGCACAAATTAATACAGAATATTACGAAGCAACAAAACTACCAAAAGTAAGCTTCGTGTATTGGAAGATACCCTGCTGTGTTTATTTGCCGAATTAGGAAAGAAATATCGAAAATACTTCTTTTGTTACGTTACTTTGCGTTCTGAGATGCAATGTACTCTTTAATAAGACAAATAACAAAAAGAGATACTTATTCTATGTATCATAGCTGTCCTTAAACTACTTTATTTTGCTTATTCAACCAAAGCTATTTACGGATAAATTTTATTTTATTTTTAACTAGCGGTACCCGCACGGCTTTGTCCGTGATATAAAATTAATAGTTCATTTGGAAAATAATTGATATAGCAGAAAAAAACTGTATTTTTGTTATAATACAACTATAATTCCTTCAAAGTAGAGAAAAGATCTGATATGGACCCCACTCCTTTTATGTATAAATTTCTTAGTACATGCCTTAAGTGCTAAAATAGTACTTGAAGTGAGCAAGATAACAATTCAAACATTTACATCCCTAGTTTTCCGTGAAACAATGCAGAAGAATGTTTTACAATGATTAATTTCCTAAATATCGCCGATTTTAACGTCATTCAGTGGATTTTTCGCAAAATATCGCCAATAGCGCCAAATTGAACCCAAATCAAAAAAAGTAATTTTTTTCGCCAAATTTGTCACCAACTGGGCAATATGTCGTCAAATTGGCGTCAAACCCTTGGCGACCGAAAGCTTGACGATATATCGCCAAGTGTTCGTGCCAATTCATATCACTTTTGTCTGCATTAATATTATTATTGATTTATCACATAATAATGGTAAACACCCCCTTGAGGATATTCGAATGCAACCCCAAGGGGAGGTGCACAAAAATAAGACAAAAAAAATAAGAACAATTTTGTTGCTCACAGAAACCAAGAGAAATCTTATAAAAGTTTAAAAGAAGAAGAAAGTTTTCTTTCTTAACTTAAAAAAACAAAATAATACTATTTCCGAAATGACACACTTTAGAAAGAACGTTGCAATATCGCAATTTATACGATATTTTTATAAGTTACCGAGTTTCAATTCCTTAAAAACTGAGAAAAAAAAAACAGACGATTATTTTCCAACAGTTAAAAAACTCATTTTAATAAGGCTTGGAGTTTGAATTGCTACAAAAACAAATACATTTTGAAAATTATTAAGGGAAAAAGAAGGAAACAAAAAATGGTATTAAAACGTAACCATGGTAACAACATGAAAAGTTCATTTCCGGTTGTGATAAAATTATTCATTTTATCTTTTTTTTAATTTTATTCTCGAATTTACCCGTTTAGAATCGTCTGGCTTTTTTTGCTCTAGGTAAGCCTTGAATTTCCGGGATTCTAAAAACAATTATTACAGCTCTTCTAATGCTCGTAGAAACTTCAAATTGATATCATTTTTAGCAGAAAGTTTTAAGCTTTTGAATGACTTAAGATTTGAAAATGTGTATGAAATATTTCTTTGAATTTGTATGAAAAATTAGCTGAGAATTAGAATAGAAAAAGAACGAAATAGAATTTTCGAAAAATCGCTTCGAGATGCACACACCCATTCTACAACCTAATTTTGTGCCAAATTTTAAGAAAATCGATCGAACGGTTTTTGCGCCACTACCGGGTCACAGACAGACAGAAGGAAAAAAAGACAGACCCACCTTCAGTTTTTTTATTAGTAGAGATAGAGATATGTTTGGTAAGAAGCAGTATCGCTTTTTATTACAATAGCAATAAAAACAAAGTTGATATCATATTAACACCATTTCTAATCACATCGGATAAATACAGTAAATATTAAAACCAAATAAAGACTAATTGTACAATGTTTTTTTTTTTTTTTTTTTAAACAAAACTAAGACTTTTACGGGAACTGACCCACCCGACACAGAGGTGATGTTGAAAAACCCCGTAGCACATGCAGAACTTCGATTTAGCATTGCTTACTTTGTCGCATTTCTTCAAGAAGATGGTAGGGCAGCTTTAGCCGAAGTATGTCTGAAAAACAACGTAGAAACTGCAGAATTTCGACTTAGCGGAGGGTCACAACTGCCTCTCGAACCTCCTTCATAATATTGCTAAATTTGCAAACCTAAATTGCCCACTTCATTATACTTGTAATTTCATTACGCCTACGCATTATAAACGCTGCACATTTTAGCTAATATTAAGAAGTCATACGGGATTTAGCACTGTACCCCATTTATGTACTAACAGATTCAAGCACAGTCTTGACAGAGAGTGTGTATGTGCAGTGTGCAATTCATTTCATTAAAAATAAATAAACACGCACGGTCATTTCTAACGTCATTTTAATACAAATACATTACTCATTCATTTTACACGGATAATCACGTTAAGGTTCTATATTCTTAACCAATAACAAGAAGTTCTGTCAAGAACTAAACGAGCCTACTTTCCCGTACATCGACGTCGGCATTCTAGCATCTGATCATTATTCTCTTGATTATCTGAGACTGAAAATTATGTCAAACACACCTTTTTAGCACTTAAAGCTGATTTCTAAACGCAAAATATACCCCTCTCATCAGATGAAATAGACACATAAAAAGTAAATAAATGAATAAATAAAAATTTGTCGCACCTTTTAACGAAAGTAACTGTTACAGTTCTTCCGTAGAAAAAATCCTCAATCGTTTTCAAAAAATAAATAAATAAATAAAAGTACAAAGAACATCAAAACATATTTTATCAAAGAAAGAAAAAAAAAAGAAAAAAAAAAAAACTCGTCCGTTAATAAAATGTCTCGAAGTTCACTTTTAATCCGTTGCCAGTTGTTTCATATAAATGCCCTCGTGAATAAAATGCCCTCGTGAATGAAAAATTTTTGTTACAAAAAAAATCGTCTGCCAAAAAAAGGAAAAAATAATACCAATAACGAATAAAATAAAACAAATAAATAAATAAAATAAAAGAAATAAATAAATAAACAAAAATACGTCTGCCCAGTCAATCATTTTTTTTCTGAGCCTGCATTTCCGCCATGTTTGCGGAGTCGGAGTCGGAATCAGAGTCCTCACAGAGGATTATTCAGAAAAGTACTTTACAAACATTATTTGTCAAAACCATTTACTTACAAAGTAAGTTTGAAGGAAATCCGACTTTAAGTTCAGGATCAACATTCAACTTAAATTCCCTGTAGGCGCTAATGTTAAATTTTTTTTCTGAGCGGTTCAATATTAAACGAAAAATGGTTCAAATCAAAAAGCGAAATATGGTAATGAGCCTCTTCGAGATCTCTCAAACAAAAAAAAAAAAAAAAAAAAAAAAAAAAGGTTTATTCCATTCGGACAGTTCACTCAAAAGTTATTAGGTGGGGAAAGGTTGCTTGAACGGTTCAATGTTGAATGAAAAAATGTTCAAATTAAAAATTTAAATACGGTAATGAAGTATCCTTGCTGAGATCCTTCGAACAAAAAAAAGTTTATTTAAATCGCACTGTTCACTCAAAAGTTATTCGGGGTGACAGCTTGCTTGAGAGGTTCAATGTTGAACGAAAAATTGTTCAATTTGGAAATGTAAATACGGGAATGAAGTATCCTTGATAAGATCGTTCGAACAAAAAAAAAGTTTGTTCAAATCGGACTGTTCACTCAAAAGTTAGCATCGCGGGACAGGTTGTTTGAACGGTTCAAAGTTGATCCAAAAATTTTTCAAATCGAAAAATCAAATATGGGAATGAGCTGTACTCGCCGAGATCTTTCCAACAAAAAAAAGTTTGTCCAAATCGGAATGCTCATTCAAAAGTTATTAGGGGGGGGGACAGACAGACCGACTGACCGACCCACCGACCGACATTCCCCATCTCAATACTCTACTTTCAAATGTTTAATTTTTCGATATTCATTTTACCTTTTTTTTCGGACTTGGCGATATTTTTTTCGGATTTGGCGATATTTTTTGGACATGGCGATATTTTTTAGATGCATTAAGCCACTTTTAATACTTTTTTCGTCTTTCTTTTATTTTTAACGGGAAAGTAGGCTAAAAATCAACAACTCGGAGTTGCCAACATTGCAAGAGCTACTCTTATTAAATTCCTACAACTCTATACTTTAAAACTCCCTGCTTCTAAAAAAAACGGGTGCATTGAGAGGGAAAAAATGTATATGAAGAGTTAGAAAATGTAAAACATGCTAATATTTTATATAATGAAATGCATTAAATTAAAACAAACATCACACTATATTCATAAAATGCATGTTTTAATTACACATAGGTCAAAACTGCTACCAAATACATTGCAAAATACAGGGTGTCCACTCCTATCGTGGATCAATAGCTAATTTCTTAACCGTTAGAATTACGCATATAGTTTATTTAGGAAAAATTCTCCAAATTACGAAAGGAATTTTGGGTCTATTCCATGTTTTTCAAAAAATCAAATTTTGAAAGAGTTAGGAAATTTAAATTTTTATACAGCCCCCCAGTCCTATCAATCATATTTAGTTAAACATTCTTGACACTGTAACGTTTAAAACTAAAAAAAAAAATCACTCTTCTGCCACAAAAATTGACCGAGTTATGACGTTTTGAGAAATCAAGATTTTGCATTATTTCATGACGTCATCGAGAGATCGCTTAAGGGACCGCATGCGAAATCCTTCAAAATCTTGATTTTTCAAAACGTCCGTCATAACTCGGTCAATTTTTGTGGTGGAAGAGTGATTTTTTTTAGTTTTAAATATTAGTGTCAAGAATGTTTTACTAAATATGATTGAAAGGACTGGGGGGCTGTATAAAAATTTAAATTTAGTAACTCTTTCAAAATTTGATTTTTTGAAAAACATTGAATAGACCCAAAATTCCTTTCGTAATTTAGAGATTTTTTCCTAAATGAACTATATGCTTATCTCTAACGGTTTAGAAATTAGCTTTTGGTTCACGATAGGAGTGGACACCCTGTATATACCCTCTTGATCAGTCACAAGTGAAAATGTTGTCTGACTTTTTATTTTTTTTTAAGGAATTCATTTTGTGTTTAAAGAATTAATCTCATAAAAAAAACTACATTATTAATTTTTTATGAAATTATTTTTATATATAATATTTTATAAACAATTAATACTTATAAGTAAACTAGAAAAAATACAGCTTAAAATATGTGCGCTAAACGCAATGAAATATTTTAAAACAAAAATATATTTAATCTTACGCACGTGTAAGATATTATTGGTCATTATAAGAGCGAGTTTTCCTCTCGTTTTATTCTTCAAAGACTAAGCTGAAAATACTAGAAAGGGAAAAGTATAGATTTTTGCCTTTTGACTTGCGAAGAAAATGGATAATGTCCCGAAAGGAGCTGAAGTTTCTCACAACATTTCTATTTATCTTTCCGTTGAAAAGAAGAAAAACAAGAATGTTATCGGATTTCTTTATGCAAGTGTTCATAGAAACATCATAAGACCCTTTTCTTAAAAAGTCAGTATACTTCCGACGTTGAAGTTAGTAATTTTATTAAGTAAAATAAATAATGAAGGAAAAATAGTGAACATAGCAAAAAAATTAAATAAATATCTAATATTTTAGTTCGCAATGTTTTTTTTCTGTGATAACGCCATAAGTTTCTAAATACTTCACTGTTAAGGCATCATTTTAAAGATCCTTTTCCCGGCTTTTGGTGAAAAAAAGAGACAATTCACATTTTGAGTGTTTTTTTTTCATATAGACTGATTTTTTAACTTATTTGTATAAATGTAACACGATTTATTCATTTTTAAATTTTCCATGACATGTGAACGTTCCAGTTTCTATCATTCTGCCAGTCAACGTTCAGTGTTATCAACACATAAACACTTGTGCGCCTATAATTTACCTCCTGGAAGGGAAGGGGGTGCGACAATCTTCAGATGCAAAGAAATTATTGTAACAGTAGTAACAGTAATTTTGCGCTACTACCCACACATAATCATTTCTGCCTTTGCACTATCTGCTACAAGGTAACTTTCTACGTATTTACTGTAGTTATCTTCTCTACTAATAATTAAGCTGAAGGTAGGTCTATCTGTCTGTCTGTTTGTCTGTGACCCGCGTAGCGCCAAAACCGTTCGATCGATTTTCTTAAAATTCGGCACAAAATTAGTTCGTAGCATGGGTGTGTCCGTCTCGAAGCGTTTTTTCGAAAGTTCTATTTCGTTCTTTTTCTATTCTAATTCGTAGCTCATTTTTCATACAAATTCAAAGAAATATTTCATACACATTTTCAAGCCTTATGTCATTTGAAAGTTTAAAATTTCTTGCTAAAAATGATATCAATTAGAAGTTTCTACGAGCATTAGAAGAGCTGTAATAATTGCTTTTAGAATCCCGGAAATTCAAGGCTTACCTAGAGCAAAGCAAGCCAAACGATTGTAAAATGGTTAAGTTCGAGAATAAAATTTGAAAATAAAGATAAAATGAATAATTTTATCACAACCGGAAATGAACTTTTCATGTTGTTACCATGGTTACGTTTTTTTAATTTAATAAATGTTTAGCAGTTAATTTAATTATTGCAAGCCACATTGCAAAAAACAAACCGTTGTTTTTAGAGCATAATACTGGTAGCAGAGGTTCCAGTTTAAAGCTGTAAAATGCACAGTAATAACTCGCTTTGTTATTTCTCACACCCGCTCGCGCGGGGTCGAAAACGACCCCAATGTTTCTTTCTTTCTTTCTTTCTTTTTTTCTTTTCTTAAATTCTTTCGCTACTTTTTAGCCTACTTTCCCGTTAAAAATTAAAGAAAGACGAAAAAAGTATTAAAAGTAGCTTAATGCATCTAAAAAATATCGCCAAGTCCAAAAAATAAAAAGGTAAAATGAATATCGAAAAATTAAAAATTTGAAAGTAGGGTATTGAGATGGGGAATTTGTGTGTCGGTCGGTCTGTCGGTCTGTCGGTTGGTCTGTCTGTCCCCCCCTAATAACTTTTGAATGAACATTCCGATTTGGACTCTTATTAAATTCCTACAACTCTATACTTTAAAACTCCCTGCTTCTAAAAAAAAACCCGGGTGCATTGAGAGGGAAAAAATGTATATAAAGAGTTAGAAAATGTAAAACATGCTAATATTTTATATAATGAAATGCATTAAATTAAAACAAACATCACACTATATTCATAAAATGCATGTTTTAATTACACATAGGTCAAAACTGCTACCAAATGCATTGCAAAATATATACCCTCTAGATCAGTCACAAGTGAAAATGTTATCTGACTTTTAATTTTTTTTTAAGGAATTCATTTTGTGTTTAAAGAATTAATCTCATAAAAAAAACTACATTATTAATTTTTTTATGAAATTATTTTTTTATATATAATCTTTTATAAAAATTAATACTTATAAGTAAACTAGAAAAAACAGTAAAAATACAGCTTAAAATATGTGCGCTAAACGGAATAAAATATTTTAAAACAAAAATATATTTAATCTTACGCACGTGTAAGATATTATGGGTTGTTATAAGAGCGAGTTTTCCTCTCGTCTTATTCTTCAAAGACTAAGCTGAAAGTACTAGAAAGGGAAAAGTATGGATTTTTGCCTTTTGACTTGCGAGGAAAATGGATAATGTCCAGAAAGGAGCTGAAGTTTCTCACAACATTTCTATTTATCTTTCCGTTGAAAAGAAAAAAGCAAGAATGTTATCGGATTTCTTTATGCAAGTGTTCATAGAAACATCATAAGACCCTTTTCTTGAAAAATCAGTATACTTCCGACGTTGAAGTTAGTATTTGCTACTATTGCGACGTTGAAGCTACTATTTGATTTATCATTTTATCATCGATGAAAATGTTCCAGCTATCAAACACATAAGTAACATTTTTTGCAGCTCCTTTTGGACCAGGAAGATAGGTAAATATATTCCGAGCCGGAGCACGAACATTAGCTCGAAATTGTGTTTTTTGCCAAACAGTTTTTTATCCCTTCCAACAAAACTATCACCAGTGTCAGGATCATCAGAATGTTTGCTACCAGAAAATTCACTTTCACTGTCATGAACGCTAAAGTTTTCCTTGTGGCTGAAACATTCATCGTCTGGTCATCTTCATCGCTTTCCACATCGGCTAATAATTTGCGGAGAAGCTACATCTGTTGGCATCTTTTCTTTGTAACAATTGACGAAAAAAACAATAAAAAAATATGGATTTTGCAAGTACAGAACTACATAATCACTATAATAGGTAAGCTTGTTTACTGGAAATCGTGGCTAGAAGGATTGTTGAAATGTACTTTCTTTTTTCAAACTTTTCGACATTCATTGAATGTCGAACTCTGATCAACACTGGAACTAATTCCAAACACCTGCTCAGTTTCGAGAATTTTACTGACGTCAATAGTCGCGCGGCGTCGAAAAGGAACCCATTCTAAACCCCCCCCCCCCTGTTTCCAAGAATTTAGAAGAGATAAGGAAATTCCAATCACACCCACACATCGATCAGGGACACAGTCGCAGCTACTAAGAAAATGGTTTCCTTATCTATCTATGAAATTCCAAGAAATGGAAACAAAAACGGCTGGGGTCGTTAACGACCCCGCGCGAGCTCTCGCGTGTTAAACTGCAATATAGCAAAGTTTACAGTTTATAGACAGAAAAGTAGCTGTATTATACTTTTAAATCAACAGTATATTACTGACAGCAGTGGTCCCAGTTTAAATCTGTGAAATGCATAGTAATAAACTGTAAAATTAGCAATTTTGCAGTGTTTTACTTCAAATCAGCAATTTTACAGTTTATTAGGGTAAAATTAGCATATTTTAGTTTGTTACTATAAAATTAGCTGTATTTACTGTGAAAATAACATCTATTTTTTTACAGTGCACGAAAAAAGACAATTTAACCCATTTATGCCCAAGTTTTTTTTTACATTTTTTTTTCAATTTTTATCTGCTTAAAACTCTTACTTGAAATGGTGTACATACATTTTAGGCTTAAAATAGTTCGCCGTTGCCATATTTATTAAGTTATTTAACGTCCTGTTTATGGTATATTTTGCAATTATGTGAGCAAAATACGACCTTACTTGACTTTAGTTTTGCAAAGTAACATTACAGAAGGCATCTCTGATCAATTTTAAGCTAATCATTTTAAAATAGTTTAATTTCATGAAAAATAAACTCGCAAAAAAAAAAAAAACTTTCTGTCGCTACCCATGCTGGATCGTTGCTTGACTGATTTGTCTGAAAATAGCTGTCAATAAATAAACTTTGATATCCAAATAGTGGCTCTAACTGGTTTTCTCAAGAAGAAGGACTATTTAACTTAGGAAAAACAGCTTCAGTAAAATGATATACCTATTACAGCTTTTTGTATGCAGTAACTAACAAGCGTCCCGTTTTTAGGCTACTAGGCATAAATGCGTTAACTGACAAATATTTTATTGCAATGTTAAAAGTTAAATGTCCCAGTTTTGGCCGGTATACCAGTTTTAACAACACGTATTCATTCAATCCAGCAGCTAATGTAATAATTCACTGAGAAAATACATTCTAACACTTTGAAAAAACTTTATTGCATGACTGACATCTTCATCAAAAGTGGATTACGTTATTAAACAAGCACTAACACATCCAAAAGCCTGTAAGAGACTAACGAAACAGTATGAATTGAATTTATAAAATGAATCACAGACATAAATTAAGTGAGTAAAAAAAGAGTCTACGCAGAAAAATAGTTAGAAAATTACGTTATCGAAGTATCTAAAAAGCCTGTCTAGACAGCCACTGCTCCTAAGCAAATAATTGACAATAACAGTTTATTGAGAGAGCTTAGAAAGACAGCTACGGTTTTGAAAAACTCGAGAAAATCCAATTTGCTCAAATTGCAAGCATGTACAAATATTTAATTTCCCGTAAAAGTAATTATGTAGCATGTGATTTCACATTTCTTCCGAAGTTATGTAATCTGAAAGATTTTTCAGCTAAGTTTTCGGGGGAAAATATTTCGTTTGGTACTCTTTCTAATATTTTCCAATTGTCAGGAATAAAAATATTGAAACAAGTCATTGTAATACGAATCTTTTAAAATTAAGAAACTAAAAAAAAAAAAAAAAGAAAAAAAAAATACGGTATTCTGAGAGCAATTAAACATTGTTCATTAAAATTTTACAAATCAATACAAATAGAGAGAATTTAGAATTTTTTTTCTCGAAATACGACTAGAAATTAAAAGTCCTTTCCAGTTTTTACAAATTTAAAGTATTTTACAAAAACGTTTTGTATTTTTTAAGTAACTGCAAAGAGGACTGAAATATTGCATTTAAAAATATTTTTGCTAAAACTTTGTGCTTGAAATATCTTTAGTAAGTTTTGACATTCAAAAATAGTTCCAATTGTGGACCTTAATTGTGGACATATGGGTTAAAAACATATTTGTAAATGTGATACAAAAATATGAATTTATGTGTTACTTAGATTTTTGCACCGCTCTTAAGTGTTTAAAAATTGTGCGAGATCAGATTTGTTTGAAGTTTCTGTCTCACAAGTAAAACATGATAAACTGGATGATGATGAAAAAATCCTTAGATGTCCTAATTAATATTTTAAGGGCAGAAAATGTAATTTCATAGATATTTATTATGATGGAAAGGATGATTTTATCATTCATGTCATCCTGGAATATCAAAACAACTCCAGAAAAAAGGCTATAGATTTTATACGCTGATTTAATGCAACGCCTCCTAAATACTAAATGCCTGCAACTTTCTGGCTTTTAGCACAGAGCAAAATTTCATCCTTGGTTCACGATACACTGCCATCTACAAGAGTTCTTCGAGAAAGAGAATTTAATGATTGGTTCATTTCTAAATTTAAATTTAAAAATCAACCAATCAAAAAATTTATTTCGAATATTGTTCGGATCCATCGCCAATAGCTGCAAAATGCCCTTGGTTCACGATACACTGCCATCTATCGGAGTTCTTCAAAAAATTAACGACTGGTTCATTTCTGAATTTAAATTTAAAAATTAACTAATCAAAAAATAACAACGACATTATCGGATTGCCGCAAGGTGGCGTTTAAAGTGGAACCCATCTCGACTGTAGCGAAGCAAATGTTATAGGCATTTAGTATTTAGTTGGCGTTGCTTAATGACGAGGAGTTTTGAAACTCAAAATCAGTTCCAATTGTGAGTCTTGTTAATAACATATTTGCAAAGGTGTTGAAAAACATAAATTTAGGTGTTACTTAGATTTTTGCACCGGTCTTAAGTGCTTAAAAGTTGTACAGTCATTGAAAAAAAATTAAAAAAAAAAAAAACAGCGAAACGCTCTTAATCATTTGGCTATTGTTAAAAAAAAGAGAAATGTGTTATCCGACATGGATTAGTCTTCTTTAAAACTACGTAAATTTTTGATAAGGGGCTATTTTTAAAGTGAAATTAACACAAATTCTGAATTTTCAAATGGGAACAGCTATTTTTGACTACATGAATAGATGCTGACGGCAAATGCAGACTGGGTACTAAGCGGCATTACTTAAGGACCAGTAGAACAAAAGTTATGAGCGAAGAAAGATTTAGGGTCCACCACCACATTTAAAAATGTTACTCTCAAGGTCATAGTTTACCGATCAAAGGAAAAGAGTAAACAAATCATTTTTTTTCTAGGAATAAATGAGAGCTACTCGCTTTAATAAGCTTGCTTTAGGTAACTACTTGTTTTCATCATTTGTCCTATATAAAGTCAAGTAACTACGTAAAAAGTTACCTGAATTGTTGCATGTTGCATAAAAGTAGACTTCTTACTAGTGCAAAAACTGGTTTATCTACTAGCTTCAAAGCAAACTCAGTGCTTTATTGAATTTTTTGCTTTCAACGTATAATTACTGTTGAAGTTCAAAAACTGAATAAAAACTCTGAGTATTTTCAGTTATCAAGATTGCATATAGTACATCAAAAGTGCGAAAAATGGTTATTTTAGCATATCTTAAAAATTATTTCATATTTTGAGCTCCCATTTAGATTCCCTTTTAAAATCCCTTCTAGATTGTGTCTCCACCGAGGTTCCAGATTATCATTTTTTTAAATATTAATTTCTAAATTCATTAAAAAATCAAAATTTCATTTCGGAGGTAGTAAAGACATTTTTGCAGTTGGGTTGGTTAATACTTTGATGTATAAAAACTATCTTTGTCGTACCTCAACGTGGTTGAGTCATCATCAGCACAAGTATCGAAAGTTTTTCTTTTGACATTATGGGATGCTTTATTTCTCTGTTCAATTTTGAAGCAACGGTTGTAGCAAATTGAACACTTTTTGGTATACAAATTTCAATGATGATGCTGATCACAAATGTATTATAAAAAATGGGGGTTCTCGAAAAAAATTGTAAAGTTGATGCCACATTTTTTATGAAGACATTTTATTTCTGAAAAAAAAAAAAAAAACACTTTACATGTGTCTCTAGTGTTAATAGTCTTTGATTTATCCTTCAAATCATCCTCGAATACAAAAACAACTCGACGATTAATGACATAGCTGTTACACACTGACTTCATGACGACTATTAGGCTCTCATCCGTTCGCCTGCACACAGCATGACTCTGATGTGAATATCAAGCCGCGTGGATGGCTTGTCAGTCAAAACAATTCAATTGATTTCCCACTCTGGTTAAGGATGTCACTGCTGTCAAAGAGAGCTGTTCTAGTGATTTCCGCCTACTCTCATACGCATGATCTCCCTTCGGAATAGAGTTCTAGAGTTAAGTCATGTATCCAGTGTGATGAGTTGTCAATATTCTGTGTTTTTGCTTTCAAAGTAATACAGCTGCATTGATTCTAATGCTTGTAACCTAGGACAAATAGTAAATTGCCTAACTACTGGCATATTAATGTTTTATTGGTTACAAACATGTATACTGTCCGTCCAAGAAACCCGCGCCTAGCACTCGAGGACCGTTCCACTTGAAAAACGGGTGATATGTTGTGAGTGGGGACTTTCCGAAATTTTCATTTCAAAACTTGCATTTGCTATATCCTTTTGACATATTCAACTTCACTATGTATTTGAAATTAGCGTCGTTCAACGTTGTTTGATGTGGCTCAAAATGCTTCTTATTATTCTTCCCCATATTGTTATATTACCTATCATCCCTATTTTGGTAAGAGCAGAGAAGACCTGACGGATATGCGTAAATACGCGGAAGGTTTTATCCAAAAAAATCAAACAGTAGATAGTTATATAGAGAGCTGCATCCTTGCATTATTTCTTGTTGCTCAGCAATTATGCTTAACGATTAAAATCTTAGCTGGCTTTACCACCTTGGAACTATTGCCCCAATTACTAACGAGCACTCATTTTCAAAGTGTTTCATATGTAGCCCAAATTCTGTTTGATTTCCCGTAGTAAATCTTAAGCTACTGTATGTTCATAAAATTGTTCGTCCACATTCAGACAATTAGACACAGACGGACAAACATTTAAAAAAGCATCAAATAGATTCTGCACAGTTGAAAAAGTGAAATTTGCTGATTTTGTAAATGTTTCTGGTTCAAAGTTTTCTTCTATATATTAGACATAGGATCAAATAAAAAAGTGTGTCTTTCTGTCAATACTTGAGATTTAGACATCATACCATATCGCCTCGTATGCAAAAAATTTACTATGACAAAGTAACACTGTACTTCAGTCTGCTTTTAAACATTTACTTGAGATAGTAACATTATAGCACCTGTCAATTTATAAAGAATATTTTACTCACAAAAAAAAGAAAGAAAAGGAAAGGAAAGGAAAGACAGAATAGAGAAATAAATCTGCGATAACCACGAATTTTATTTATCTTTAAAATAAACTAACAATCACAAAAATAAATATTTTATGGATCGTTGAGAGGCATCTAGACAGTTATTTCGTTCTGGACAGTAACCAAAAATGACAGGATGTTGAAAGTGAAAGCACAGTTTTTTTTTCGTATTCCAGTTCTTGTTTGTCACAGGATTTTGGTGCTGAAAGAAATTAAGCTAATATAAAGTCGTTATTAAAAGTGATTGGAATATAATTATGCACAAAGTTGCAAATAGTTTGTGCACAAAGGTTTTGATTAAAAAAATACTACTAAGATATAAAATAATTGGTAAATAAAAATATATTTGTGCTAACATCTAAGACTGAAAATGGTGTGTGTGGGTATAATTTAAAATCACTTCATGTTATTTTTTTTATTTTTAATCGCGATGTTTATATTTTTCAAGTTAATTTAACACAAAAAAGAGACATTTTTAAAAAAAAAGGTAGCTAAAATAAATTTGATCTGCTTTGATGCAAGGAAATAAACCTGTCAGCGGGACAAACTGCGGCATGCATTTTACCTTCAATATGCTGCTTCATGCAAAGATTTGTACACCATTAACAGTTAAAAACAAACATTACAACCAAGGTTCTGTAACACATCTTAATAGGTTCGGCAAATCAAAATATAAATTTGAAAAAAAAAAAAAAAAAAAAAGTATAACATCGGCGAAAGTTGACAAGAATGCAAGGACTTTTTCTCCTATAAATAGACTCCTTTGTAGTTGAATGCCAATTTTAACGGTGAATTAACTCTTAAAAGTAGACGAACAAAACTAAAAGAGTTACGTTTGTGGAAGTTTTAGTGTGTGGAAGTTTAGTAGTGAGAAAAATAATGAAGAAATTCCAGCCTAAAAATATATATAATTAAATTTTTATGCATACATAGTACTTATTCAGCCTTTCTCCAAATATGGCCAGGGATTTTCAAAAGTACCTGTGTTATTAGAAAAATAATTTGCAGCGAACAACGTAACAGCTGGCTCTTAAAGTGTTAATTATTTCTCCAGGTAACAGCTAATACTGAAACTACTATTTCACAGAGATAAAGTAGCTACGTTATAGTTGAATAAAATACGCTCCGGCTATGAAAAAGAGCAATGCATCCGAGAAACATAATGTGGTGGTGTATCAAAACTAACAATTGCAAACATCTGTGAATTTCAATGCATTTGGCTGAGAGTGGATGGGAGGCTGTAATGTTTATATACGTCGCAGCTGCAAGAAAATGCTTTGATCGACCGAACTTCAAAGCTTGATTTCCTGTCTGGGACATTCTCAATGGAAAAGGATTTCGGTAAAGTACCGAAACAAAATTTGGGACATGTGAATGACAATACCAAAAATAATAAAAGTTTCAATGCATTTTTTCCCCTTTTAATGTCTGAGACCCAATATATCTATCTATCTATATCTATATCTATATCTATATATATATATATATATATATATATATATATATATATATATATATATATATGTGCACACTGTATGAATGAATGAATGAATGAAGTGAAAGGGGGTGCCCCTAAGACAGCGCAAGCACTGCAACCACTGGTCTATAATGCACACATCTATAATGCACGCAAAAAATAGCTGTTATTTTTACAGTATAACACAGCTAATAGTAACAAGCTGTTAATACTGCTAATTTTACAGCAATAAGCTGTAAAATTACTTACTTTACACTAATAAACTGTAAAATTGTTACTTTACACTTTAAAACTGTTCATTTTACAGTTATAAACTAGAACCTCTGCTGCTAGTATGATACTATTGTTTTTACAGTGTAATACAGCAATTTTGTATTAATACACTGTAAAATTGTGGTCGCAAACTGTAAAATTACTGTAGATTACTGCGCACTTTTAAACTGGAACCTATGCTACCAGTATTGTACTGTAAACACAACGGTTTTTTGTTCGCAGAGTAGATAGACACACACACAGTAAAACGAAATAAAGATTTATTTTTCTTGTTGAAATTTAGTCAATTTGCTTACCAAGATCTCTGAATCATATGAAAAAAATATATCCACCTTTATTTTTGGCAAATTCTTACTGTATAAATTTTTACTGAAGCGATGTCTGACACCTGGTAGTAAAACTATTAGTAGAAGCAAGGATAAAAAAGAACTGTGCAAGAAAAATGCTCGAATGTCTGACGATCCTTAAAATTTATGTTTGTCATATGTGTAACGTATTATACTTATTAAATGTTTGAATTGAAAGCATTTGTCTTACAGACTTACAGATATTTTTGGTAACTTTGAATCAGGAAAATTTTATCTTTGTATCATTTTATTATGCACTAGCGGTACCCGCACGGCTTTGCCCGTGGTATAAAATTCAAAGTTCATTTGTAAAATAATTGATATATCAGAAAAAATGCTCTATTTTAGTTTTATTCAACTATATAATTCCTTCAAAGTGATATAAAGATCTGATATGGACCCCACACTACTTAATTTTACGTGTAAATTTCTTAGTAGATGCCTTAAGTGCTAAAATATTGCTTGGAGTGAGCAAGATAACAATTCAAACATTTGTAGCCCTAGTTTGCTACGAAACAATGCAAAAAAATATTTTACAATGATTAATCTCCTAAAGATCGTCGTTTTTAACATCATTCAGTGGATTTTTCGCAAAATATCGCCAACAGCGCCAAATTGAACCTAAATAAAAAAATAAAAAAAAAATCGCCAATTTGGCGTCAAATATTTGGCGATCAAAAGTTTGGCGATATATCGCCAAGTGGTCGCGCCAATTCATATCACCTTGCATTGAAAACACTGATTTATCCGATAAATGGGGTAAAACACCCCCTTAGAACATTCGAATGCAACCCCAAGGGAGATGGACAAAAATAAGCCAAAAGAGAAAACAAGAACAGTTTTGTTGATAACAGAAACCAACAGAAATCTTACCAAAGTTTAAAAGAAGAAGAAAGTTTTCTTTCCCAGCTTAAAAAACAAAACAATCATTTTCCGAAACGAAACACTTTAAAAAAACGATGCAATATCGAAATTGATACGATATTTCGTTAATCTGTGCTTTAGGTACCCTTTTCTCGCTAAATGAACGATAGGCGCGCCAAGCGTGGTAACCCTAGCTATTTTGCGTAGTTGACTTTTTGAAAACGCGCCAAGCAGGGTCCCAAAGCATCTTCACCGGGAAAAAGACAGGGTTGCCAGAGAATTGGAACAAAAAATACTATACCTCCTCTAAAAAAAATATTACAAAATACTACTGTTTCCAAACGTTGCCAAAATCAATGTTGCTGAAATGCGAAATCAATGAAAATGAAAAAAAAAAAATCCGCCAAATCTTTTAATTAAGTCATTAGTATATTGGAAACAGGGTTGCCAGAAAAATACTGCGCTCCTTATTTGGGCCGAAAAAATACTACCGTAGAATCAAAAATACTACGTCTGGCAACCCTGGAAGAAGAACGAAACAAAAATAGGTATGAACACGTAACCATAGTAACAACATGAAAAGTTGATTTCCGTTGATAAAATAATTCTTTTCATCTCTCTTTTCAAACAAATTTTATTATCGAGCTGAACCATTTTAGAATCGTTTGGCTTGCTTTACTGAAGGTAAGCCTTGAATTTCGGGATTCTAAAAACAATTGTTACAGCTCTCCTGATGATCGTAGAAACTTCGAAAAAACTTCATTTTGTGCAGAAAATTCCAAGCTTTCGAATGACATAAGACTTGAAAATGTGTGTGAAATATTTCTTCCCTATTTTATCGAATTTCCGCTAAGAATTCGAATAGAAAAAGAACGAAATGGAATTTTCGAAAAATCGCTTCGAGGTGCAAAACTACATGCTACAAACTAATTTTGTGCCAAGTGGCATGAAAATCGACCGAACGGTTTTGGCGCTACGCGCGTAACAGACAGACAGACAGACAGAAAGAAAGAAAGAAAGAAAGAAGGACAGACAGAACCACCTTCAGCTTTATTATTAGTAGAGATTATTATTATTATTAATATAATTATTGCTATTATTATTGCTTTTTTTGGATTCTCAAGACACCGTAGAGATCTTAAAGCTGAACTCTAATTGAAAACTTATAATGACAATGTCAATTTACTTTTTTTAATATTACCATAATAATTGGTTGACAAAACTACACAGTGTGAACACACTGTAAAACAAATTAGAAACGTAATCGGCGGTTAATTTGCGAAAGATCTTTCAACAACATATTTGGCAATAAAACAAGAAATTTTCCCTCTAAAAGTCAGATTTACCCCTTAATATTATCCGTAAGTTTTTCTGAATTCTTCAGAAGTCTTCTCAATAAAATACATTCAATTTTCTGGAATAACCCGCAAGGAAAATTTAAACATGTTTATAGTAATACCCGGTTTTCCAAGAAGTCTTGACTTTACAACATCAGACAACACTCTCTAGAGATAAGAACGTTATCTAGGATTGTACAATCTTTATTTAGGTATATCGAGACATAAATAGGATTGGAAGAGAGTCTGCATCCTTAGAAGTTCCAGAAGTCTTGATCAGAAGACACCAGAAAATGTTCTCTAGGGTTGAGTTGGTTCTCTACTGGGAAATCCATTTCTCTAGGTAACTTTGCCCTCTTTACCTAGCTTAAAAGACCACATAACAGAAAACAAAGTTCATAATAAACCGACAAGTAAGGCACTCTATATTATACACCATAAGAACAAGCCTTCACCATCGTGAGTCAAGAGTACACTGTAAAAAATAGATGATGTTTTTACAGTATAATACAGCTAATTTTACAGTAACAAACTGAAAAAATGCTAGTTTTACAGTAAAAATTGCAGTGTAAAATTAGCAATTTTACAATTTATTACTGAACATTTTACAGTTTTAAGCTGGAACCTCTGCTGCCACAATTACACTGTTGTTTTTACAGTATAATATAGTTAATTTTGTGGTAATAAACTGTACAATTGCTGCTTAACAGTAATAAACTGTACAATTACAGCTTTTACAATTTATTTCTGTGCACTTAACAGTTTTAAACTGGAACCTCTAAATCCAGTATTATACTGTAAAAACAACAGTTTATTTTTTGCAGAGTATCTATACAAATCATGTGTGGGAACCACGTAGCGGTTATACAACATGGCTTTCGTACCGATGTCAGTTACTCCATAAGACTTCCACATCCACACACACATACATGTTACTTTGTATAACTAAGCTCCTATACTCATCCGACATTTTGGTTCCAAAACGGTGGACGTGGAACCACCGGTATTTGTACTCAAGTCGCATTGAAGAAAAGTGGAAGCTAAGCTTGAATTGTAGCTGCATATTTGACTATTTTTGTCTATATGACAAAAACATTTCATAAACTCAGGCTTAAAACAAGTTTAATATGAAAATACACCCAATTTCATGAAACATTTCCCAATAAACTGTTTTTAAATTCGAGAAATAAGTTTTTTTTTAACCTGATATGGTGCTTTCTCCAATTAATCATAAGTTATTTTACGCCAGAGCAACCAGGTATAATAATTATGTGTTTCAAATACCTGTAACAAGGCTGGATCCAAGAATGTCTAAGAACCAAAATGTCGAACAAGTCAGCCTGTCCTCTCAAGGAGCTCTATGTATAACAAACATTGAACCATAATTATCATAATGCTGAAAGTAAAGAAAGCACGTTAAAATCGATGTGCGTCGAATTAAAAGAAATATGATGGTTTAATTGTCATAAAACTTCTTATAAATACAAGATAATACCAGTGCACCGAACTGAAAATCGTTGAATTTCAACAAAATACTAAGAAGTTTCTAAATAATGAAAATGAATATAGCATTCATGAAAATATCCTTTTCTGAAAGAGTCAGCAGCATTTTGCGAAGAATAGAAGTGACAGAGTTCTCGAAGCGAATTTGTTCCTATCTCTTTTTAAGAAAAGTCCACGCAAAAACAAGAAACAAAACGAACAAAGGAAAGTTTAGATATCGAACTGGAATTGGCGATGCGAAATGAAAAGTCCCATTCTGAGACATGCTTCCGTTGAATGTTCATTCTAACTTACACTCACGAGAAAGAAAAGACATTCCTTCTATCATCACATTTCTTTTCGGAGGAAAATAGTTTTTTTTTATCTTTGGCGAATTTCCACTCCTTAGAAATACTGAAACTTAAAGTACTGATGAGAAGACTCTCAACTAGTTAAAAAGTGCGTAAATATATGCAAACACAAGTATATATTAGTCGTTTAGAATCAAAACCGTGCTCTTTTTATGATAACTAATTTTATATAAAACAAAAGGTTTCAAACGTTCTTTAAACTTGACTGAAAGGCAATAGATCAAAAACCACTAGATCGCTACAAAAGTGGTCGATGTTTTAAATCAAAACCAGTTAGATTTATAGTTCCACCTTCGGAACTCTGGATTTTGAGAAATGGATTCACTGGTTTTGATCCGAAAAGAGTCTAATGGTACAGTCATAGAAAAAAAAAACGAAACACTCTGAATTATTCGGCTGCTATATTTGCCAAGAACAAAAGAAAGGTGTCTTCTGACATGAATTAAAGTCTTCTTTAAAACTATGTGAGTAAAATTTTGATAAGGGGCTATATACAAAGTGAAATGAACTCAAAGTCTGAATTTTCAAATGGGAACCCCTACATTTGGTTACATAATTAGGTGCGGAGGGCCAAAAGTACGCTGGGTACCAAGCGGCATCACTTTAGGACCAGTAGAACAAAAGTTATGACCGAACAAAGATTTAGGGACCACCACCACATGTAAAAGGCTATTTTCAAGGTCGAAATTTACAAAGAGTAGACAAATCATATTTTTTCGATTAAATAACCTAAAGCTACTCGCAATAATACGTTTGCTTTTCGTAATTAATTAAAAATTCTCGGGTTTTGTTAAAGTTATAATATTTTTTTGAAATTTGGAAGAGAAAACCCTACTGTGTAGAGTTTAAGGGAAAAACGCAACATTCTATCTTTTTGATTAAACAAAGATAGCTGCATATTTTTAGCTACGCACTAACCGTTGCAGCACACACCTTTTGGAGAGAGGTTACAACCTCTCAAAGTAACCTCTTGTTTTTATATAAACTACTGTATTAGGATTGGCAAAAATGTTAAAACCGTATCTCAGAATTTAAAAAAACGTCTATACTTTACAAATTATTCCAAATAACCTTCCGAGACACCAGTTTTCCATGAAAATCAAGTGTCCACGAAAAAAGTTTTCTGAATTGCTACATATTGCATGAATGCAGATTTCTGACTAATGGACAAAAAATATGATTGTCTACCAGTTTTAAAATATACTCAGCAGTTTTATTAGTGCTTCGCTTTCAACATATTATAACTGTTGAAAACTAAATACTATATAAAAACGCTGAGCATGTTCTGCAACTGGTGGATAAGCATATTCCTCTTTCTTTGCATAGAAATTCCCTGCTATTGTTTCAGTTTGCACAGTTGTATATGGTCCCTAAAAATGGTTCTTTTAGCATATCTCAAAAACTACTGGATATTTGAGCTCCCATTTTGGATTCTCCTTTGAAACCCCTTCTAGATTGTTTCTCCATCAAAATATTATATGATTCCAGATCATCATTTTTTCAAATATTAATTTCAAAATTCATAAAAAATTCAAAATTTTATCTGAGAGGAAGTCGATGACGTTTTTATTGTTGGGTTGGTTCATACTTTGATATAAAAAAACAAACTTTGCCGTACCTATCGTGGTTTAGGTATTATATGCCCAAGTATTAAAAATATTTTTAACATTACGGGACTGTTTTTTCTCAGTTCAATTGTGAAGCAACGGCTGGAGCAAATTTAAAACGATTTGATATACAAAGTTAAATGATGTTGCTGATCACAAATATGTGATAAAAAAGGGGGGTTTTCATAGAAAATTTTAAAGTTGATGCCGATTTTTATATGAAGACGACCCCTTAACAACAATTTAACAATAGAAATTTATAGAACACATTATTCCTGAAAAAATAACATATTACACTTGTCTCTAGTATTAATAGTCTTCGAATAAGAGCGAGTGTTTCGTTTTTTTTTTCTATGACTGTACCATTAAAAAAACATTATCTATGCTTACAATGTTCATACTTATGTGTGTACGAATAGTGCATTTTATCTATCTATCTATATCTATATCTATATATATATATATATATATATATATATATATATATATATATATATATATATATATATATATATATATATATATATATATATATATATAGGGTGAGTTCTGGTAAGTGCGTCCACTCTTAATTATATGAACACAGTCCTGAAATGGCCTCTGCAACACATCGACTGTGTTAGATAACTGTCTAATGATAATTTCAATAGGTAGAACTCAGGCCTGGATTCAATGGACGAAACACAATCAGAGACAACTTAAATGTCTTCAAAAAAAACTCTTAAGTAAAGATTGAGAAGGTTTTGTTTCAGTTTCTCTTGCAGTCATACCAAGCAGTTGAAGTCAAGAAATGCAAGTTGTTTCTTTTGAGTAATAGCTACTATTAACATACATGGGGTATTTTGATCAAAGACTCTAACTAAAATTTGTTTCTATGACGGTACGCACTTTTCCTTTCTTTAAAGTAAGGTGGCGGGGGTAAGTGCGTACTATTATGATGGGGCAAGTGCATACCACTATCATGAGGCATATGCGTACTATGATGCGGAGCAAGTGCGTACCATTATGATGAGGCAAGTGTGTACCATTACGTAGAAATTCCGACTCTCGTAATTCACCTTTAATTTTGTTTATAACTCTTTTATAAGCCGATTATAATTTTTCCGTCATTTCCATCAAGTATTTATATTTACATTGAATGCGGCATAAGATTTAAATTTTATTCATTATCTCTGAAATATAGTGACTTTTAGATATCAGTTAGTACATTTTTCGTTAAAAATAGTGATCATAAGCTATACTTAATTTAAACCAGAATGACAAATGAAGCAATGATATTAAGTGACACACTAAATAAGGAACCAACTGATTCAAAAAACGAAGGTTTTCTTAAATTATATCTAAGAAAATTAAGAACACCTTGTGAAAAACTGTTTCAATGTACAAGAAAAAAAAAAGTACAAGTATCATATCGTGATCAATTATTTTCTTTTTTTTTTTTTTGCTCTTTATTTTGTGTTTTTTTTTACTGCTGCTGATTCTAATAAGAAAAATATTTTAAAACCGTATTTATTTAAAAAAAGAAAAAAAAACGAATTATTCACTCAGGTCACCTAATGATCTACCATACAAATAGAATTAAAGAAAATCACATTGGTACGCACTTACAACAACGCAATTGGACGCACATGTCTCATCTTACATTTAAGAAGGGGTAAGTGCGAACCCTGGCTTAAACACAGAATAATTAATGTATTAAACCAAAATAAACTATGTAGACTATCAGTGATTTATTACTAAATAAAAACAACTTACATTTGCTCAATTGGTCTTATTAAAAGGTCAAAGGAAGAATCACAGACACAACTCTCTCAATCTTCAAATCACAGTTGTTCGCAAGACACGTGGGATATCACTGATTGCGTTTCATCCATGCAAGTAAGTGCTAATCTCTAGTATTAGGAATTATCCCAATGCAATTACCTAACATATTTAATATGTGCCAGAATTTTTTTCCTACTCATATTCACATAATTTAAGGTGGACGCACTTACCCCGCTAGGTAGGGAAAGTGGCGTACCTTAGAATAGGTGTCATAAACCGGGTCACAAAACCTATGCTTATGGTTTATTAAACATATTATATGCTTGAAAATCTTAGTAAAGGATCTGGAAAGAAAACTAAAAAAAAATGTGAGTGTACAAGATTTTTCAACAGAGCAACATCTTTGAGAACATGAACTTTGAAAAAAAGGGTACGCACTTGCCAGAACTCACCCTATATCAATTTTTTAGTAATGCAATAATTATTTGCATTAAAATGCCTACACCAATGAAAATGTGAAATGTATGATTTGTGTGTTTGCGGTTAACGAATGTTTAAACCCTTTTTTCTTAGTTAAAAAAAGATAAATAAATTATAACTACTAACGCTGTGAAAAATCGATAGAGAGAAAAAATCTAATAATTAGTGTTTGGGCCGACGTTCAAAAAGAAAACAATTATATCCAACACAAAATAGCCATGCTCTGCTTATGTAAGCATGCATTGAAATTTCCAATTCAAATGTTAATACCACGCCCGAAACTCATTATTAAAAATGCAATTACTATGATCAATCTTTTCGTCTGTGAAAAATCAGTATTTTGTAATCTTTTTGCAACGCTGTAAAATTTCGAAAAATGGATTCACTGCTTTTGCTTTTAAATCACTCATATATTGTATTGAAGGAAATAGAAAACACATACTGTTAAAAATATTCCTCTAAATTAAATAAGTTTTGTTTTCTAGCTCGCGTATACTTATCAACCGTATTTTCTTTCTTTCACTCATTTACTTTATGTGTTCAACCATGCGTAACACATATTTCTAGCACCCGTGATGAAATATTAACAGCAAAGTTTTCTGCCATAAAGGGAATTGTTTATGACATAGTACTATTGAACGCGTAAATCTCCGATGAGATGACATTATTTCTGCACCAGTTAGTAAAGTATTAATCAAGTGATATCTAAAAGGATAATAGAATATGGCAATTGACATTAGAATTGTAGTTTTGTTTTTAGTAGGATGAAGTTTTGACGTTGACTCTTTTTCGGGTGAGAAAATATGCCTGCTATAAACTGTACCTAAAATTATATTTGCTTCTTTATGTGCCGTGTGTTCTGTATGTTTGCTTTATCTGATACGGAGATTATAAACTAAGTGTAAACTCTTATATTTGATTAGAAAGACCTTCTATTATAAATTGTTATACTAGTGAACGAATACAAGAGCGTTAAAACTCATATCAAAGTTGGTTTGACTGAGGTAAATGGGACTCCTTTTTTAAATTAGCTCGTTTTTGAACTAATCTGGTTTATGTTTGGTGTAACTGGCACTAAGTGTAATAGAATTACTTATGCAATAGTTCTGCGAAAGTATTTCAACTCAAATCCGCGTCATTTTTTAAATTTTTCATTCATTTTTTTTCTTTTTTACGCTCCCCTTTTTCACTGAACTACTCAAAAAAAGAGAAAAACATCGTCAAATTCATGCTTTGAGTCCCACTATGACAAAAAGGAAATATGTAACAAACATTGAACAATGCTCTCCTAAAATCCAATTATCTGAATACTAATAATTGTTACCAACGACACTGCAAAAAACGAACTGTTGTTTTTACAGTATAATACTGGCAGTGGAGGTTCCAATTTTAAACTAAAATTTAGAGCAATAAACTGTAAAACTAGCAATTTTAGTTTCTTACTGTAAAGTTTAGAAGTTTTACAGTCTATTGTCGTAAAATTTAGCTGTACTATACTGTAAAAACAACAGTGTAATACTGGCAGCAGAGGTTTCAGTTTAAAACTGTAAAATGCGCGGTAATAAACTGTGAAATTAGCTATTTTACAGTTTATTACTATAAAAGTAGCGATTTTATTGTTTATTACTGTTAACCCATTAATGCCTGACATTTTTTTTCCAAAGATATTTTGTATATTGGTTACAAACAGTGTTCAATGGACAGGAAAAATAATTAAAAAAATATTATGTTCAAAATAATTTGTTTATTAAGGAAAGATGAATCGTCCCTTAAAAGTTACGATAGACCCCAGAGGGTATATACTTCTTTTACTAATTTTTTTTCTGCCTACGATAGAATATTTAAATAGACATTCTATTAGAAGCAATAAAATCAGCAATTAACCTGGGAAGCTAAAAATAACTTTAAAAACTTAGCTTTTTTTTTTGAGATTGTGAACGATGTCATTTTTGATAAAGGTCATATTAAAACTGCTACAGAACGCACTTTACAATGGTTATGTGCTGCAATCTGTCAATAACGAATTGAAACAATACCAAGGTACTTATTGGACACTATTATTTGGTTGAAATGTTCATTTTGGGGAAATTCAGACCCTTTTTTGGACCGTCCCTAAAAAGGGACGCTAGGCATTAATGGGTTAAAGTAGTAATTTTATAGTTTATTACTATAAAATTAGCTGTATTATACTGTAAAAACAAAATTCATATTTTTTATAGTGAATGCGCTACATATGACTTGGTAAATAATGGTAATTTTCAACCAATCACGGTACTATAGTACATATATTTGGTAATATATTTATAGATACAAGACAACCTATATAAACTAAAGTTTTGTTACTAAGTCCAAGAAATAATTTCAGAGTGAATATGTTATTAAACTGTTTGTCGAAGTTACAGAAGAAAAAAAAATAATGTTAATTCCCGATGAACAAGCAGCTAATGGATGCTAAATCCATTTTTTACGATATTGTTATGAATAACCTATTGAATTACTTAAGTAATTTGATAACTACGTTGCATATAGAGGTACAGAGCATTTTCATTAAGAAAACTGATTTGTAAAAAAAATAATTTGTGTGAGCTAAACAACTCTTCAACGGATTTATTTTTTTTGATCGATTAAAAACAACTGCTTTAGTCTGACAGCGTTTGCTTTTACCTTAAAAAATATTCATTCATCAGAATTTGCCGATAACAGTGTTATTGGAAGGAAGGACGTTGGAGAAAGTAAAATATTTTGAGGAAGGCTGCTTTTGAAAAAAATATTTTAACCAAATATTTCATTAACTAAACATAAATATTTTATTATAAAAAAAACCACTTATTAACTTTTATAAGGGCAATTAATTCAACAATGGAATCTTTCAAACTCAAATTGCTTGCTGCGGGAAAGTACAAATACATTTTTAATTTTTAGAAAGAAAAAAAAAACACTTATAGCTTAAATTTGAGTGTCCAAGAGTTGCTCCAAAAATAGGACAGTGCTTAGACACAGATATATCTTACGTAAATACGGAAACTATCGTGAACATTATTACTATAATCTGAGTAACTAATGCAAGTCTCGTCTTTATATTTAAAATAACTCAAATTTGGAAAAAAAAAAAAAAAAACAAGATGAGAGACATTTGCAACTTTAATTGGAAGCATCGTCTTTTTAAAATTGTATCATGCCCAATTGCCCATGCCCAAGGCCATTGGCATTATATTGAAATTAGGCGAGAAGTAAAAAAAAATATTTATCGTAATTATATGCAATGAAAAAAAAAGGAACTGATATGAAATACAACCTGTATCATAAACTAAACAGATTGAAATGCAGAGGTAGTAGCGAAACCAGAATTTTTTCTGGGGGTGTGGGGAGGGGAAGATACTTCGTCTATGATATTTTATATCAGCGGTTCCCAAACTTTTTTGATGGCGTACCACCTAATATGAAGTCCTCCTTTCATGTACCACCAGTATAAAAATGATTAATCATCATTCCATTGCCAACATAGTAAAGTTTGTAAATAACAATTAAAAAATAACATTTAGCCTTTTAAGTACTTTACTTTAAAACAATGTTTATTTAGTTCTTTGCAGTTAATTGTAAATAAATTAGTTAAAATTAAACTTTTCATAGTTATAACCAATGCTTATTTTGAAATAAAAATTAGGATGAAAGAATATAAATAAACTTTAAGGTGTAGAACAAAACTGTATTTGGAAAACAATACAACAAATTCAAACATAAGTACACACAAGTTAATGAGAAGGATGAGCTTGTAGCGATTTGCTTAAAGTTGCAATGTCTGGTTTTATTGGGCTTAGCTTCAAACGCAAGTCATTTTCAACACAAGCCAGCCTATTTCTGTATTTGTTTTTAAGGTAACAAAGAGAAGAAAACGCAGCTTCACATAAGTAGGATGTTGAAAATGGGAGTAAAAACTTGACTGCTCGGTTGGCGATTTCACCGTAGTCTTGGCGTCGTTGAATCCAAAAGTCAATCAGGGTAGCTTTATCAAAAACTTCCTTCAAATCTGAGTCACAATTTAAGTCGAACAGTTGATCTTTTTCGGCTAATGAGAGATTCTCTGGGATTGTCATTTTCTTAATGTCACTAAACGGGGTTTTCATCCACAAATGTTCTTTATAGTTTTCTGGGAAGTAAATGCTCAAGTTTTCCTTCAAAATGTTACAATGGTCACTGATATCACTAAGAACTGTCTTACTAAGTGTAAGCTCATTTTCTTCAACCAAAGTGCTGAGAGAAGGAAAAAACGAAACCTTCCTTTTCTTGGCTTCATCATCTGCAAAGGTGATTTTTTGTTTCAAGGCATTAATTTTGTCACACACTCGAAACGGGGTATTAGAAGTACCTTGAAAACTCATGTTCACATCATTGAGTTTTGAAAAAATGTCAGCTAAGTAAGCCAGTCGACACAGCCATAGTTCATCAGTAAAACGACTTCGTAGCTCAAAATCAGAATCTGTTAAAAAAATCAATATCTCGTGACGTAACTCAAAAACGCGAGTCAGCATCTTTCCTCTTGAAAGCCACCTAACTTCTGTGTGGAGCAGTAGTTGTTTATGAATACTGTCCATTTCTTGACATAAGTTGTGAAAAAGGCGTGAATTCAAGGCTCTGCTCTTAATAAAATTCACTGTCTTTACAGCCTCGTTCAAAACAGTTTTTAGTTGTGCTGGACAGCGTTTTGTTACAAGCGCTTCTTTGTGAAGGCTGCAGTGAATATGTTGTGCCTCCGGAGCTTCTTTTTTTACTTTAGTTACCAATCCACTATGAGCTCCTGTCATGGCTCTCGCACCATCCGTGCATATACCAACACATTTCTTCCAATCCATTCCATTCCTGAGCACAAATTCATTTACTTTATAAAATATGTCTTCTCCAGTAGTATGAGCTGAAAGAGTTTCATAAAATAACATATCTTCACCAACTGAGTATTTTTCTTCATAGCGAACATAACATAACAGTTGAGCCAAATTTGCGACATCTGTTGTTTCGTCCACTTGTATCGCAAAGTATTTACTACTGTTCACTTTCTTGAGTAAAATGTCTTTTACATTTAAAGCCATATATTAGATATTCTTCTTGAAACAGTATTATCAGACAAGGAAACCACATCGAGCTGTTTTCCCTCTTTATCCCCTATAATTGTGGAAACAAGGTCTTTAGCTGCTGGCAAAATTAGAGTCTCTCCAATAGTATGAGGTTTTAGTTCTTGTGCGATTCTCAGACTAACCTTGTATGAAGCTTCAACAGCCCTAGTGTTTAACCCCGTAAATGAAGTGATTGCTTCTTATTCACTTTTAACTCAGACTCCTTCCGTTTAAAAAACTCTAATGGCTTGTTTATGAGATTGATATGCTTTGTATTAAAATGACGCAATAAAAGTGATGGTTTCATCGAATGATTTGACAAAGTTTCTAAACAAATGACACATTGTGGAACAGGTTCACTGAAATTTCCAGTATAAGTAAAACCAAACGATAAATACTTCTCATCATATTTACGTTTACCTGATTTCTTTTTGTTTTCACAAGTTCGTAACAAAGGCGTAGAAGTAGAGGAACAGCTTGGTTGCTCAGCATCTGTTACTGCTGCAATAGGCTTTTCTTGTTCCGGTGACAAAGTTCTTTGCTTTTTAGAACTACTACACGTAGATCTTACCAAAAACTTATCCATTTCAATTCGACAGCTAACACTTACCAACAATGTTATTCTCACTGACTGATAGACACAATGCTCGCTGAGATGACAAACAGGCGACTGGGACTGGCTGACTGGCGTCTGGCACAATACAATAACAAAGCGCGCGGCCTTGAACGGCGCTACTCCCCTCCACGCCCTCACAATCTTTCCCACCCCGACTGTCACCCCTCCATCCGCTGCTCGCTCACCCTCACGCTACTAGTAGAGTATACCAATTTTCGAACTTCACTCGCGTACCACCAGCAACGTTCCCGCGTACCACCAGTGGTACGCGTACCACAGTTTGGGAACCGCTGTTTTATATGAATACTAGGACGGTATATTATCATACTAGGATTAGCACTGTGGATAAATATCAAGAGTTAGAGATTTCATTTTCCGCATCTGACCCTTTGGCTCAGCGTAGCTGCTGGATTTTTCGTGTTTTCAGAAACGATATAAAAATAAACATTTACTGTATTTACAAATACATATTTTGTCAATGGCTCTGCGGGTAAATTTACTACACTAAACACTAATTTGGAATGTTCTTGTCTTTCTTTAGAAGACCTTTATAGCCTGATTGGTAAGGCGTTGAACTTGTGTTGTAGAGCACGAGTTCAGTGCCTGTGAATTGAAGATCTGCCACGAATGCTAATTGTAACTGGTGCACGTTAAATTTATCGTGGTCAGAAAGTAGGCAAAATTCACATTCCAAATCAATGCCTCTGGGGCTACTGAATTAGGGTTTGCTAAACTCCTGATCTGAAACAAAGTACAGAGATGTCTTCTGATATTAGAACAGAGTAAGATGCATGGCATACTTCATCCAACTGATTAAATCACTTCTAGTGTCAAGCACATGTCACACATAGGAAAATTCATTCCACGCATCTCCCAATTCAAATGCATCTTCTACTCTCCAGTGAACTTCGGCCAGAAACCATCCGTGTGCTATGCTATTTCTGGCAGGCAGTGAAATGAAAAATTATACTTGCAGTTGAATTGGAATTGTGTGGACTAAATTTTTCTATTCGTGATACCCTGTTGAGTGCAGAGGACTTTAAAATCTAGCATAGTACTTTAGTTTGGAACATTTTATAATTTCTTAAAAATAACTAAAAATATAGTGCGAAGGAATTGATAACAAAGGTTTCTTCTGCAGCTAAATATTTATAATAAAGTTACACAGTTTCAAAAGTTTTTTTTTTTTTTTTGGTCGCATGGAATAATGCGGATGAGGCTTTTTTGATTCGTTGGAAGACAATTTAGACAGCAAAAGCAAAATATTTTAAGACAAATTATCGTTTATAGCAAATGGAGATTTTCATTATTGTAATCATCATTTGGTACATTTTTTTCAAGGAATCGCAATACCCTTAAACTTTAGAATTTAATAACCTCTTCACAAAATGTACTGAAAATACAATACGTATTCGTATTACCAAATCAGCATTTTTCTACCTGTCAGTGAACAAGTTATTGCCTTCAAAGAATGTTTGTATGCAGTCAAACTCAACACGAGTCAATTTAACTTTCAAAAAGCAGAATAAGATTGTTTAATATTGCTCTCTCTGAAATATATTTAGTCTCGGAAATTTGAGAATACAATGAAAAATTATGGAGAATTTGTATTTGTCAAAAGGAAATTAACTTCATTTTGTTACCACGATTATGTCTTTTAGTTCCTTTGATCGTTGCGCGTTTAATTGTTTACATATTTTTAAATACACTTTTTTACACTTTATTTAACAGCATTCCAAGTTTTCTATCTTATTGAAAATGAATTAAATCGCAATATATTCACTGTTCAATAAAAGTAGTCTGCTTTTTTTTCTCAGTTTTAAGTAAATAAAGTCTTTTATTTTTAGTTTGGATACGGATGCAGAATTTAAATGCGCTTACGTAGCTTCTTTTTTTAAACTTTATTGCACCAACACAGCCGTGCTGGTACAGCTAGTATATAAATAAATACATAAATAAGACAGGAAAAAATACTCATTGAACCAAAATATTTGCGGATAATTGATTCTGGAAATACAGGTGGAGGAGTTTCATCTAATAAATGATGTCTTTAATAATTTGATTCGAATAAACCATTGCTTAGGTACATAAAGTATTAAAAAAAAGTGAAAATTGGTGTTTTGTGTTAAAAAACAAGAGTGTATCCTTGCGTATATGTGTCACGGCACAATGAATACACTAATACAATGCATTTATTAATGGAATTTGGTGCACTGGTAATAAACTGAGAACATAAATTTGAAACTTAAATCTAAAAACTTTTTTATTTTCATTCTTTTTTTCTTTTACCTTTTTGGATGATTATTTCGGAATTTCTATTTTTACTAAAAAAAGAAGAAGAAGAAAGCTCACGCAAAACAGTTTTAACTGAGAGATAAAACCATAAATTATTGACATTAAAATATACAATTAACAACAAAAACATTCAGGTATTGCCTCGTTTTTTTCTTCAATATATCAATACGTTTTACTTAGAAAGTTTAATTGCAATTTTGATACTTTACTTTATTTTATGTCGTCAAACCAAAATTAATGAACAAATTTAAGGAGCAAAAAGCAAGATGATACATACTTTATTTGACTTATGCTTGAGTGTTTTCTTTTGTGCTAATTCAGTTGTTTGTGAGAAGTACAAGATATTGTCCGTTCTTGAAAACCGCGCCTATCACTCGCGAACAATTCCACTTAAAAAAGGATAGATGGACTGTGGGTGATAATTTTCCGAAGTTTTAAATTTAAAACTTGCATTTGTTATTTCCTTTTGACACAACTATGTATTTGAAATTAGCATCGTTCTACTTTGTTTGATATGACTTAAAATGTTTCTTATTATTCATCCCCTTATTGTTATCTTATTTAACACCCCTGTTTTGGTAAGATCAGAGAAGACCTGATGCATGCTTAAAAAAGCGGAAATTTTTGCATAAGATCAGCCGGTATCTCCGATTCCACACAGGGGCGGATACACAGGAGGGGCGATGGGGCTATCGCCCCTCCCTTGAAGGACTCTTTTCCAGCAGAAGTTGCCTTTGAAGTTCAAAAAAGGCAATTTTAGATGATCTTTGATGAGACTATGAAAAGTCGTTGGGATTCAGGGCTCTGATCTAGATTTTTTTAGAAATTAAAGAGCGAAACATTTGTAATAAACAACTGTTAACCGGTATATGTGGTAAAAAAGGGGACAAGTTGAAAAAAAAAGAAAGAACAATCGCCCCTCCCTTGGAGCATTTCTGGGTCCAACCTTGATTCCACATCAACAAAGGACCAATAAAAGTTTTATGAAAAAATGCTGGCAGGAAAAATAAGTATTAAATACTTGTAACTTTCTCCAAGATAATCCAAAGAACTACTTGTAGTTAAATAAGCAATAAAAGAAAACATCCCAGTCTTCCTTAGGTTTTTCATCAGTATGGCTTAAAAAAACTTTAATTACCACTTTGACATCAACTTTCTTTTATGTGGTCAAACTCAAAAAAAAAAAAAAAATAAAATAAATAAATAAATAAATAAATAAATAAGAAGAAAGAAACACAAAATGGAGAAAGAAATATAGTGATTCATACTTGAGTGCTCTCTTTTATTTGGGATTCCTCAGGTTACATCGCAATAAAACTGCACTTCAATTTGAAATAACAATTCTTACCGAACAAATACTTTGAGAAAATTGCTTATCTTAATGCATGTAGTATACGTTTCAAACGGCATATCTCAGAGCATACAGTTAAATACGGACAAATAGAAGTCGTTGCGTCGCCAGTTAAATTCTGTTTAAATGGAGTGAGGAAGCGTGAGTTTTGAATTATGTGCTAGCGTAGAATTTTATTGCTTAAAGCGTTCCGAAAATGGCCGTCGTAAGTGAAATGATGAGCTATAAAGAAATTATGATCTTTAAGCATGCATTCTAAATGCAGTTCCGGCCAAGTATTTGGTAGTACAGTTTCACTTTCACATAATTCGTAGCTATAAAGCATCTATATATGCTTTCTTCTTGAAAGTAATCTTTTACGATTTAGTTTCAGTTTGTTTCTAAACTTTCCTGTATACAAATCGAAATGACGGGTGCACCGAGGAGGGATTTTGGGGAATTCCTCCAATCAACTTTTATTGTAAAATATGTTACAAAATAATTGTTTAGTGCTCTATAAGTATTAACTGCAGGTAAGCACCGTTGTGAAAAAAAGTTACACTTATACATTGGTGCTATGTCTTTGTTAGTACAGTAGTTGTTAAAAAATGAAATCTTAGAGTAATGGTTACTTCAGATGAGCTTTTACTAGCAAATCCTTAAGGTTTTTATTCCTGAAAAGGCTAATTCAACCTAAAGGTACTCTTAATAAATTGCCACAAAGACTAGTACTAACTGGTTTTTATCTTTCTTTTTTTTGTTAATGCAAAAGACAAAAATTGGAATTTTGATTGATATTCAACACCTGAAGCTTTCCTATTAAAATATAGCACTGCATTTAAAAGATATTTTGCTTGGAACAATATTTCAACGAGGTTTGCAGCATTAAAAGATTTAGAAGTCCTTGGATAAGAAAGTAATTTGATTATTAAGAAATTTATGCGGCTGGAACTTGCGTCAAAATAAGTAACTTAGCAACTTGAGAGAGATAATTTTTCCCTCATATTCAACAAATATAAATATGTATTTCGTGTATTCATTTATTTTAGACCATTTAAATACATTCCTAGTTTAGTTTCTGAAGAAACAAAATAAAAACACATTTTCCGCAAACCACATAAGCTCTAGCTTGCTGAGAAAAATTCTCACGTTATCAAAGAGAAAGAGAGAGAGAGAAGAAAAAATAAGTTCCTCCATAGTTTTTACAAAGAGAAACTACAGTACTTTGCCCGGCCACTTTGTCTAGTGTACTGTAAAAAATGAATGTTGTTTTTACTGTATAATACAGCTAAATTTATAGTAATAAACTGTAAAAATTACTAATTTTACAGTAATGAATTGTAAAATTGCTACTTTTACAGTACTAAACTCTAAAATTGTTAATTTTACAGTAGTAAACTGTAAAATTGCTAATTAAACAGTTTATTGCCATTCATTTTACAGTTTTAAACCGAAATTTCTGCTGCCAGTATTATACTGCGTTTTCACAGTATAATACAGCTCATTTTCACGGCAATAAACTGTAAAATTGTTGATTTTACTGTTAGAAACTAAAATTACTAGTTTCACAGTTTATTGCACTGCATTTTACAGTTTTAAATTGCAACCTCGACTCCCAGTGTTATACTGTATAAACAACAGCTAATTTTTTGCAGTGTGGGCAGAGGAGTCTGACCGACAGGCGGGAGCCTCGGGCTCGAATGATAGGGCATGGATTTACTTTCACTCTCTTGTATCCTTGTCCTTTCTCCACGTGAGAGTTTTGACCACGTGTTTTGAGTGTCAAAACCACGTGTTTTGAATGGCAGCTTGTCCTATAAATGGGCCTTTTAGTATGTGTGTGAAGCTGAAATCGGACTTTCACATGAATGGTGCTCGTAAAAACGAAAGTCGCACCTATCGTGCCTTAAATCGGGAGATGTATCTACTCGCGCTCGGGTACCCAAGTAGTTTTAGTAATAACAATGCAGTATTTGGTAAACAGAGAGAGCCCTAGCAGCATCATCTCATCGGCCGATAATCGGCCATTCATCGAAACCCGATGAAATTCTCATCGGCCGATGATCCAATATGTCTCATCGGCCAAACAGAATCCGAGCAGCAAAATTCGATGAGTTTTGCTCGAAATACGATGAGATTTGGAGCAATTTACGAGCAGAACAGTCCCGTGCCGATGAATTTCATCGGGAAACTTGATCGGAAGGATATCGTTTTCCGATGGAATATAGCTCGGCTTATTTGATCGGGAAAGTTGTTCGGTAGGATATTGCTTTCCGATGAAAAGAAGCTCATCAAAAACCGTGCTCGGATACTGATCGGAACGATGTCACCGTGCGTTACGGGATCAGTTTACGAGGAGTTCGATGATCGGCCGAGCAAAATCCGATGAGTTGATGCTACTTGGGAGCCCCAAAGCAGAATACTTAGTGATGTTCTGCAACGCAAAATTATTTGCCCTAAATTGTTCTGCAAGATAGATTTATACATTATATATTTGCCGTCAAATTGTTACCAAAAAGTGTTTTCTCATTTTTACAAAAAATGTACTGCAATTTAGAATTTAATGAAACGCAACTAAATTGAAAAAAAAATATATTATATATATATATATATATATATATATATATATATATATATATATATATATATATATATATATATATATATATATATATGGGTCATTCCAGCGAAAATGGTACAAATCATGTCTGAAACTCTTTACTTATCTTAAGATTATCAATTTAAATAATTTCCACCAACTAATCATGTTTTTTTATTGAGTTTTATTGATTTGTTTGTGTATAATGAAGTGTAAATAACTAGTACATGACTCATTTATGGAAGGATATCAAATATTTTGATTACTTTGTGTAACAGAGTGGACATGTAACAGAGTAGACAAATAAGTCTTTAAAATGTCTTCATAATCACAAAGAAAAGTTAGAATCACAGAACAAGCATTAAGTGGAATAAACAGCCTAAAACTGTAAGTCTGTCTGCAATTTGAAGACAAAATCTCTTTTTTTCATCATGAAATCGACTGTAACAGAGTGGACATCCAACAGTTCAAATTAACTACCATAAGAAAAGAATTAGGCTCACCCTGGTTGTTGACGACATAATTCAATGTAGCAAGCTAATCACGGCAGTTGTACTACCTATATTTTAAAAAATATATATCAGATTGAATGCAATTGTTTATTTTATTTCCAAAAGGCTTGTAACAGAGTGGACAATTCAAAACATAGAAAATCCGGGGACATAGATAAATAATAGTGTTTTGGAGGGAAATTTCTTTTTTCATTTGCGTAATAAACTGCAGAAATGGTGTTAGAAGTATCTTTTGTTCAGTGCAGTGTAATTTATTTTGTTGTTACATTTCAGCTTAATTTTAAATCACATTTAAAATTCTAGCAATTTGAAGCTGGGACACGTCATTTTCTCCTTTTTCTGACAAAGATAATTTTTGTTGTGTCCTTTCTAAATGGATTATACCTAATCAATTGATACTTGATGGCACAAAGTTAAATGGAGAACCAATAAAAAATACACTTAATGGGTGGGAGTTATTAAAATTGATTTTAAAAAATTCTAAAGTCTCGGACATGATTTGTACCATTTTCGTTGGAATGACCCATATATGCTTGCGTACTTACATGCTGTCTTTGTGTGTGTGTGTGTGTGTGTGTGTGTGTGTGTGTGTGTGTGTGTGTTTTTTTTTTTTTTTTTTTAAGAACTGGAATAGAGAGAGTCGCGAAATTTTTTGCATTGTTGTCAGCCTTCGACGAATTTTTCAAGTCATCAAAAATCACCAGAAAAGAAGTTGTAATACCTCTTTCTTTGAGCCACACCAGATTTACTCATAGACATCTGTTATGCCATGAACTAGTTCCCTTATGTAACACACGTAATGTCAATCAGACAGTATTGCATATGCAATGGAGATTGCCTCGTGATTGTCCAAATTTCAATCATATTCGTTTCAGATTCTTTAGTCAGTTTCATCCTTCTTTGAAAGACTTGTTAGGGAAATTGTTCCTTCTTCAGAAGATTAGATTTCTGTTTTTTACTATTCAAAATTTAAAACTTCATTGATGTGTTGATTTCAGCAAAAATTTTCTTAATTCTACGGGCTCTTTCTTCAAGCATTTTCATTTTGACACCTTTACTTTTAAACAATTGTTTGGCTCAGTAAAGCCAATTAAGGCTTTTATGCCAAAAATCCAACCAAATCAACTTAATTTTTTAATACCATGGTAAAGACAATAATTATTTTAAAAATTTGTTTCATTTTTCTATGAAGAGTTTGAATTAGAAAGATTTCATACGTTTGAAAATACTTCTTGTTTTATTTTTATTAATTCATATTTTAAATGCTTTAATTTGACAAATATATTTATAATTATGTTGTTAATGCTTACTATATATATACTTCATCATCGCTTCAGAAATTCAGTTCAAAAAACTCAAGTTCAAAAAGTTCAAGCTCGGCATTGGGACGTTAACTAATTTCCGGATCGCAGAACAAGTGTAAAAAAACATTTTTCCGATTGGGGGGGGGGAGGGGACTTGGACTAAACCTATTTTCCTAATTTTAGCCTGAAGTTAATTGTTTCAAATATAATTACTTCGTCCCCGCGATTCTCTCAAGCGGAAAAATTGTTTTAAAATAATTTGAATGACTATTTTTAGTTCAAGCTCCGTCAGAAATTCTGCTGCCAAAATGTGAAATACCGAAAAATTTGAAAGGAGACTGAATCCCCCCCCCCTCCACCCAGCGTTTCTCTTACGCGAAAAAATTGTTTTAAACATCATTTGAATAAATAATTTTCACTGCGAGTTCCGTAAGTGCAATTCTGCGGCAATATGTGAAATGCCGCAGAACTTTAAACAAAGATTTGCCCTCGCGATTCTCTCACCGGAAAATTGTTATTAATACAATCTGAATAACTAATTTGCGGCCAAAATGATAAGGCCCGCAGAACTACAGACGTAGCTTGTGTCTCCCCTCGATTCTTCCGTAGGAAAAATTATTTTAAATCTTAATTTGTTCTGTAAGATTCGTCACAGCAGTTCTGCGGTCAAAACGTAATGAGAACTTCAAGCGAACACCCCCCCCCGCCATTTATTGATGTGTAACGATTTATTGTTTTAAAAAAATTTGAAAAGCTAATTTGTTCTGGAAGTTTCGTTGCTGACGTTCTGTGGCCAAAATGTGAAAGCCCGTAGAACTTTAAACGAAGCCGGCGCCCCTCGATTCTCTCAACAGGAAGAGTTAATAGTTTTAAACATCATTTGAATAACTAATATGCACTGCAAGTTTCATCTCTGAAGTTCTGCGGCCAAAACGTGAAAGACCGCGCAACTCCAAGCAAGTACTCCCCCTCCCCTCCCGCGATTCTCTCACGAGGAAAAAATGTTTTGAACATCGTCGAATACCTAATTTGTACAGCAAGTTTCGTCACTGAAGTTCTGCGGATAAAATGTGCAGGCCCGCAGAATTTCAAACGAAGACCGTTTTCCCGCGATTCTTTAACACGGAAGAATTAATTGATTGAAACAAAATTTGAATAACTATAGTTTGTACTGCAAATTTCGTCACTGAAGTTCTGCGGATAAAATGTGTAGGCCCCCCGCAGAACTTCAAACGAATACCGCTCCCGCAACTCTTTAACGCGATAGAGTTAATTGTTTTAAACATAATTTGAAAAACTATTTGTACTACACGCTTCGTCACTGAAGTTCTGCGGCCAAAATGTGAAAGCCAGAAGAATTTCAAGCGAAGCTTGCGTCCCCGCGATCCCCTCCATGAGGAAACATGGTTTTAATCATAACTGAATATCTATTATATACTACAAAGTGTCTCGTCACTGAAGTTCTGCGGATAAAATGTGAAGACCTGCAAAACTTTTGAAAACCTGCGCCCCTGCGATTCACTTGCGAAAAAATTGTTTCAAACATAATTTGAAGAACTGATTTGTGTACCTACCGCAAGATTCGTCACTTAAGATCTGCAGCCAAAATGAGAAGGCTCGCAGAATTTCAGACTAAGTTTGCGTCTCCGCGATTCTCATACGGAAAAAAAATAATCTTTAGAAACACATTATTTGAAATAACGAATGTGTACTGCAAGTTTCGTAGCTAAAGTTCTGCGGCCCAAATAAGAAGGACTGCAGAACTTTAAACGAAGCCTGCGCAAGTGGTTATCTCTGAAGTTCTGCGGAAAAAACAGGAAGGTCCTCAGAAGCTCAAGTAAAGTCGTCCGCACGTCTGCTGTGGTCGGTATGGCAATTTTCACGGCACTGGCTACGGCGCCGGCATTATTGCCTTCTGATCTGCGAGACATGCGCTGCGAACGAAACTTTTTTTTTTTTTAATTTCAAACGATAACTTTTTTTTTTTTTGCACACGCTTTCGAACTATAACGTTTTTTTTTTTTTTTTTGGTTGCTCAATTTTGAACAGAATTGTTCTGCAGCCCCGATGTCTGTTCTGCAACGTACGTCGCCGATTTAGCAGTATTCTGCTTTCGGGCTTGGGAGGTCTGAAGAGTAAAACTCATGTAATAAGGAAATAGAAAATTGGACAAGCAGAAATTGAAAATTGAATCATCTTTGTTTGTGCAGTAATAATAATAATGATAGTGGAATAAAATAATAATTACCGCTTAATAAGTCATATTAATCATATATTTTCATTCTAAAGACATTTTTTAAATGCATTGAACAAATATATTTGAAGACATGACAGTAAATAAATAAATACAGGGAGCAAGATGTGGAATGACGGATTCAAGAGTTGAAGCTCACACGTTTAACGTTTTTGGACAAAGTTTTTTAAAGATTTTTTCCTAACTCAAAAAAATGCAATCATTCATTTTACATAAGGCAAGGTTTTTTATCTTTTAAATTGCAAAGCTACGGTAAGATTATTCCTCGATTTGTTTTTTTTTTCACAGTATGAATATTTGTATCTTGTACATTTATATTCAATATTAAGAATACAAAGAAGTGGTCATAAATAATTTGGCATTAATTTTCGGCTGAAGCAGTTAAATCGTTATTAGTCATAATGAAATTCCTTACTAGCACTCAAGTGAACCTTTTTGAACACTTCCTGTTTTTTTTTTCTCGTATTTAATTTTCTTGGTACATTTTATTGAATTTCAGAGCATATATTGATTTTTATACTACCCTCTAAGAACAGTAATTTGTTACATGTCTCAGTAAACTAGAAAAGTAATATACTAAGCAGCCAGAGTTTTACTTTGAGGTAGGGGGCGGGGGGGGGGTATAATAACAGTTACTAAATCTATTTAACTACCGTTTTAGAATTGTCAATCGATGTTAAAACTAGGGCATATAAGCTTGGTCACCCTAAACCACCTTTTGATCTGTCACTACGAAGATATGCTTTAGAAATTGCCGTTGCCTTTAAAACCCACAAAAAATACTTCATACATTTTGTATAATCTGCTAGTTTATTGATATTAAAATACTTCGTATTAAATTTCAACACATACTCGTTGCTTTACCTCGTTTTATTTCGAAGAAGGTGAGTGTAATCCTGTTTTAATACCTTAAAGTCAAAACTTAAAATATTCAGCACTGAAATCACTGTCTCTATTCCCGGCTAGAAGCTGACTAGAAACTAATACTCGTACTGAATGATAAAATGTCTTCTACCGAAGAGTATCGATTGTCGTACTCTAGTCTATGAAACTATTCCTCTGTATTCGACATGCTATTACAAACATTCCATCGAAGGCTCTCTTCACTGCCACTGAAGACTGCGAGACATTTCTCAGAGCGTATAGTTAGATAGAAAGACATGCTCTCGCTTTTGCATTTTGCTATTAAAGTGCATGTCTTACTAGTCCACTTCCCAGCCACAAGTTCCAATATCGACACAGTTATAAAACCTAAACTCTTTATTCTGCTGTACACTGTAAAAAGAATGAATGTTGTATTTTTACAGTATAATACAGCCACTTTTATCGTAATAAACTGTAAAAATTGCTAATTTAACAGCTTATTACCGTGCATTTTACAGTTTTAAACTGAAATCTCTGTTGCCAGTATTATATTGTTTTTACAGAAAATACAGATAAATTTTACGGCAATAAACTATAAAATTGCCAACTTTACCGTGAGATACTGTAAAATTCCTAGTTTTTACAGTTTATTACTGTGCATTTTACAGTTTAAATTTGAACCTCGGCTGCCAGTATTGTACTGTAAAAACAACAGTTTATTTTTTGCAGTGTAAACGTCGCAATTTCTCGTTATATTGCGCCTCGTTACATCGCTTATTCGGATATATCGCGTTTTTTTATCGCACACCTTTGAATCAAAATTTAAAAGAAGAAAAGCCCACTAAACTAAAAAGAGCACATTTCTTATGAAAGCACGACAGATTCACAATAACGTTTAGAATCATTTTTGATACACTTTAAGACTCAAGAGTATTGCGGAATTCAACCACCAAGTCTCTTTCCCTCCTTAGGTATCTGCATTATTTTTATAAATTAATGAGATTGCGCAATTAAGTTCCAATCTAGACACTCAAGCAAAAAGCAAGTTTTTTTTAAGATTGTAATGAAGTTCTGACAAGCTGGACCATGAATTGTGTGTGTGTGTGTGTGTGAACAATGTTTTTCCTCTTTGATGAAGTAAAAAGCGGCTGCCTTAGTTCGCTGTATTTGAGTTCTGATTTTTCCATTATACTATAAAATAAGCAATTGAGCACAGCTTAGCACGATCACCCTTACCTTTTTTTCCAAAATAAATGTTGTCAAAGTCATTCCTCAACTTATCAGACCCATACACCTAACCTACATTGACCTACCGATCACTACCTATACACCTAGACAAGAGTTTTTTCAAGAAAGGGGGCTGTTTGATTATTGAAGTACATTTTTTATGGTAATAATATTGGAAAAGATTTTGAAAATTAATGCGTAAAAACTACTTTTAAATTACACATATCAAATTCTTCTCAGCGGGAATACTAACATTACTATGATGTTATATGAAACGCCTCTTTATGTCTTTTACAGTGTTGGAAATGTGTCAGAGTCTTTAACACTTCCAAATGATATCACCAATAATTAAAGTTCAGATTTTACTATCTAACTATTTATTATATCAATCATGAACCAATTATTTAAAAATATACATTAATACTACAAACTGGAAACGGCAATACCCACATCATTAGGCAAAGGTCATAAGCGATAATTACATTCATTTTCTTATTTATTGATTTACATAACAATAAAAGTTTTGTTTCATGAATTATTTTTATTGAAAGTATTCAGAGAAATAGTTAATGAATATTTACAATTATGAGCTGGTGGCAACAGTGGAGCATAACAGTAAAATTGCCATGTACGTGTAATAATAAAATATCTATCTAATTTTCTTTCACTGGCCTTTTATGAGCCAAGTTTTAAAAAGACAATGTATCGGTTGCCTATTTGGCAGCATTTAATTTATTAAACTGTTAAAAGTGTTGTCATGGTACCGGAGAAGAATCTAATAACTTCTGCTGCAGCCTCGCAATTTGTTAATTAAGATACTTATGCTGCCGTATTGAAACGGATGATAAGTCTTTTAAATGTTGCAATTTAATTCAGAGTGAAATAGAAAGTATCTTAAAAATGTGAAATGCCCACAGTTTAAATTAATTTAATATTAGAAAAAGACCGTCGCTGTTCTAGTTGGAGATCAAAATTTTGTATTTCCATAGATTTTTTTTAAATATCGATGTTAGATTTGTTGTACCAATGAATACAAGAATAGTGGGGAAAAATCTAAATCATGTTACTTCTTAAGCATTTTAAAGCCAGCTTAAAACGATAAAAGACTGATATGAGCTTTTTTACTAGATTACTTTCAGACCATGAAACAAGAAAGATAACTAATTTTTAAGGATAGTTTTTTTAAACATCAGCCCTTATTCATACGGATTAAAAATCTATAAAAAGTGATTCTTAAAAAATGTATCATGTATATATATATATATATATATATATATATATATATATATATATATATATATATATATATATATATATATATATATATATATATATATATATATATATATATATATATATATATATATATATATATATATATATATATATCTGTCTATCTATCTATCTATCCATCTAAATTCTGAATATCAAATTTGAAAAAAAAAAGTCGGTTAGCATTGAGGAATTGGAGAGAGTTGTTCTTATATTAATATGGCACGATATTTTTTGGAAGCAAATACTCTTAAAAAGTAGGAAAATGCTACTTTTATTGATTACTTTTTCATAAATTGAAAAACTGGAGCAGAAACTTGAGAATAACGAAAAGCTCAGCCAATTTATAAGTCAAATAAATTTTCTCCGCTACTTAAGGGAAAGAAGCTTGTAAAATATTGTTCTCAGTTTGCAGCATCCATATGCTATGTATTTCATTGACCTATATAATTCCCTTAAATAAAAATTCATTGAATTATATTTAATATCGAGTGCAATATTTCCAGTTGCAGTATTAAAATTAGTAACTGAAATTTTAATAATCTCGTAAAATTCTAAAGTATTATAATATAAAATAATCTACTGCATACCTAAGCACTCAAACCCTTACTTTTTTTGAAAAAGTATTCAGTTGCATCATAAAATCAATTTAGAAATGTATATGGAGTTTGTTTAACTGTATGAATCTTTGGAAGTTGTTAAAAGATAACCATACAATTTTGAATAATATATTTATATTGCTCTCATTTTTATGAAAAATGTAAACAGTTCTTTTGCAGTACTTTATTGTTAACGTGTCAAAAATATTGAAAAGAAAAAAAAAATCTATGGTTTAAATTTTTCCTAAACCAATCAAGATATTATTTATTTCATTTTTAAAGAAAATTTGGCGAATTAAAAATTTTTATTGTTTACTATTAAATCATTTAGTAAATGAGACATACATACGTATGTCCATTTATCTTTTGGACAACGGCGGAGACCCAACTCTGATACCTTTAACAATGTGAAATAAATAAATAACTTTGTTCACAAATTAAAATAAAACATAACAGTGTTTTATTGTGCAAAATCATCAAATTACTGCATAAAATGATTTTTCGCTGAATAAGCTTACTTTTTATGATTGAAAAAAGCGTTCAGGGTAAAGCTTGAAACACGTGTATGAGGTAATTTGCTAGTCCGTGCAAAACAACGTTGTACTTTTAAATATTTTTTTTATTTACTAGTAATGAGAAAAAATAAAAGACATTTTTTCAATCTAGCTCACGTTTAGAGTTTTATTTAAAGAAGATACTAGTAAAAATTTGATTTACAGAAAGGAAAAAATGCATATATCTTCTTTGGATAAACAGGCAGAAAAGTTTGACAAATAGGGCTTATGGTGGAAGAAATATTTTAAAAGAGATCCATCTGTTTTCCGTCGCAGTTTTAACCTTTTATTTAGATATTTATTTATTCAATTTTTGTTATTAATTAATTTATTATTATTATTATTATTATTATTATTATTATTATTGCTATTGATATTTCGTAGTAGCTAGAATTACTTGTACACAAAAGAGAGTGGCACTGTTTTTTTCTTTTTTCTTTTTAATTGTTAGAGGCAGATTACTTTAAGGGGTTTTACTGATTACTTTGAACGTAATCTATTACTCATTTTTGGTATTCCAATAGGTCTTTATGGGAGTTTTTTTTTAATAATAATAATAATTAAATTGTTTTTATTAAAGTATCGATTTTTTTTAAATTCGGATTTTTATGGAGGTTGGAGTCACTTAAAAACTATTGATCTTCTTCGTCCAAGAACTAAGAACTTTGTTTTAATGATGGTTTTTTTTTTGGGGGGGGGGGGTGATTTAATCTTAGTTTGCGAAGATTTTTGTGGATTTGTAATGTAAACTAGGATTTATGGAGGAATAAATACTGTTTTTGAAGCTAAAAAGAGGTTTTGTTAAATTTCTCGTTTTGTATATTCGGGAGAAAAGTTGGACCCATGACTTTATTTGACATTAAGTGGCAGGCTTCATTTCTCCTCTAGAAAATGACGCAATGTTTAAGACAGTCCTAGAAACACCCTAAAATGAGATGTTACATACTTCATAGTTTAGATATTCATAGTATAAATGTAAAGGAGCTAATTATAGTAGACAATGTTAAATCTTCACTAAATTGCCACTAATAATGCGCACAGATTCATACCAATAACGCTTGTATATCTGCATTATACATACAGCTTTGCTACTTGTATGTATCATTCCATTCACAATGCTCGTCATTAAAAGCACACCATTAAAAATGCACATCAGTTATTGAATCATTTAAAGATCTTTGCTATAGTGTTACTTACGTAAAAAGGCTTTTAGAAGAGTTTATAAGGGTACTTTCAAAAAAGTTTTAATGAAACAGAATTTTTTATCGCAACTTATTAAATCATCATGATTCAAATGTTTTTGCAAACAGAAAAAAAGCTTAAAAAAACCGTTAAGTTTGTTAGTGCTAACATCGTTATTCTTTAATTTATTTATAAGTAAGCGTGTTACTTATGACCCAAATATTTGGTAGTTCAAAAATGTAGCAGTAAAACTGAACACATTCTGAAACTTTTAATATTACGCAATTTAGGCTTTAATTTAACGCCATTTTTATGTTTTTTAAAAAAAAATTACATCATGTTGTATGTTTAAATCAAAGCTTCATTTCAAACAAAAAGCCCATTAGTCGGGCAAAAAGAAAATTTTTGGCACATTAGTTGTCTATTTTTTTTCACGAACAACCGTGATTTTCTCTATAGTATTTCAAGATAAAAACCAATTATATTTTTTAACTTTGGTTTTGATTAAGCGTCACTTTACAGAATAATTTTGGGTCTTTTATAATCATTACATTAACTTTACATTTAACTCAAAGCATCATTAAAAAAATCAGATTCCTTTAAAAGGAATTTGAAGTCACAGATCTCTCGGAGCGACTTTGTTTCATTCTTTTGGAAGAAAAGATCACGCACAAGAAGCGAAACGAAGCGAAGAAGAAAAAGTTCAGCAATCGAACCGAAATTGGCGACGCGAATTGAAAAGTCCCGTTTCGAGAGACGCTTCCGGTAAATGTTCATTTTAACTTATACCCAGAGTGAAAAAAAAAGAAGAGATAAAAAATCTCACATCTTTACTTTTCTTTCTTATGAAAGTGAAGACCTTTTTCCGTTCTGGAATATTCGATAGTGCTAAATGAATGCTGAAGTGCTGAAAAACGAATTAAAAATTGCGAGTGGGGTGTGATTTATTTCACTTAATTTAAGCAAAGCAAAAAAGTTCAATTTCCGTCGGTCCATCGGACTTGTTAACATTCTTTTATTGCTGAGTTTGAAGAAGTTCATTTTCTTATAATCATCGTCTTATCTCAGATTGTAACTGTAATCATTAGAATTGAAGGACTTGGAGGATAAAGGGGCTTTGTTACATTTTGAAAAATGAACACTCTGGACAATGGTAAGTAATGGATACATGTAAGCAAATGAAACTTGGTGCATCAAAAGTAGACGTCATTAGACCATATTCATTAGGGTGGGGCGAAAAATGAAAAGTTTTTCAGATCATCTTCTAATAGTTGCCAAAAGTTGTCTTTGGTGATAGTTAGCTTTTGTGCAAAATTTTAGAAAAATCGGTTAATATCTTCAGGGGGCGCTGCGATCGCAAAGTTTTACCATAGCTTTGTTATGGATTTTATGGTTAAAATATCAAAAATAATGCCTTTAGCTACTCTCTTTGCGTTTTTTTTTACTCAAAAGATGTTTTCATGCATTAAAAGCATTCGAAATGACTCACAAACATTATTTTATATGATATATTTATATTTAAAAAAAAATCACTTTTTTTTCACGTTTTTGTTTCTTTTTAAATGCTTGAAATATAAATATATCATATAAAATAATTTTTTTATGAGTTATTTCATATGCTTTGAATGCATGAATATATCTTATGAGTAAAAAAATTGCAATGAGATTAGCTAACGGCATTGTTTTTCATATTTTAACCATAAAATCCCGATAAAAGCTATGATAAAACTTTGCGATCGCAGCGCCCCCTGAAGATATTAACCGATTTTCTAATTTTGCACAAAAGCTAACAATCACCAAAGACAACTTTTGGCAACTATTAGAAGTTGATCTGAAAAACTTTTTATTTTTCGCCCCACCCTAATATTCATACGCACACGAATCACAAACCAGAAAACAAAAAAAGCTGCAACAACTGCAACAATAAAACTTAGAACTTTAACTACTTGCTATTTCTATTTGTCACATAACCTCTTCATCTTCCAAGCCCATCAACTGTTCATGTTCTTTCATTAGTGTTAAGGATTTAGTTTAAAGAAGTTTATTTTCATTTGATGATCCTTTAGCTTTGACTGTAACTGTAGCTAGAGAGTTCCTACAAAAATATACATAAAGATTTCTTGAGCATGAAGACTTTAAATTATCGAAAATGTTTTAGAACTTTATGTCAAGTTCTCCCTAGACAGTCTTCTGGGGTATGATCTATTCTAACAAACCTTTTTTTGTTCGAACCATATTGTGTGATAATGACACTGAAGTCCCTTATTTCACTCTTTGATTAACAATGTTTCCTTCAATTTTGATCGAGTGACTGGGATTTAAACTTTGTATATCACCACATTTATACGTCTTTCCACATAAAAATCAAAGCATTCGAATTATGTATTTTCAGCGGAACTTGGAAACCATTCAGGATTTAAACTCTTAAAATAAGTATTAGCATTTTGTCTCTTATTAGGTAGAGTAGCGGCGAATTTTCTTAATGGCTGACTCAAAGTTGTGTACATGATTTCACCATACTCTTAGTGGTGTTGAGTATCACCAAAGACAAAACTTACTTTGATGGAATAGTTTTTGTTTGTTTATCTACCAGCGTAATGTATGTACTTCATTCATATATTTGTAACGGTAATGCTATTCTTGAATGCAAATTAAACGTTATCCGGTTAACTCACGTTAGTCTTTCTTGGTCTGTACTTGAGAGCTGAGAATAGGATTGTTAGGCACTTTTACGTAGTTATGAGAAAAATTGCTCGTTTTAAGGAACAATTCTGACCTGTTCTAGTTCCGCTTGAAGGAACATGGCTGACCTGCTCTAGTTCCGCTTGAAGGAACATGGCCCCCTCCTCATTTAAAAGATTACTCAAGAGTCGGTTGCTGTAAGAAATGGGGTGTTCAGATATGCACCCTTTTTGATTTTGCTGAAATTTTTATGCTGGATTCTTCTAAAGATTTCAGAAGACACGTATTTTTTCTCCCCCCCTCCAGATATAAAGTTTTGGGGAACTGTAAATTTTACCCCGATGTAGAAATTTTCCGAAATCAACTGTGTTTTTACAATTCAATAATCTCTCCGAGATGATCATAGGCAAGTGTATTCTTTACAATTACATCATCACATTTAGTGTCCAAATCGAAAAATACATCAAATTTTATAGCTGACCTGCGGAGGAACAGGGGCGGCCAAACTTCGCCGAAGAAAGTGAAAAAGTGTCATGTTTGAGGCTTCCGAACTCCCAGCACTTAAATCGATTAATAGTTGCAAGGCCTCACTGATGATGAAAAATAGTCATTTTTGTACGCACGGAAATTAAAAAGTGTACACTTTGGCGTCTAATATCTCTTTGCGCCGAGGTTTAGCAGGAAGCTTGATGAGCTTATTTTAGACTAGAATGTATGTATTTTCACAGATAAGTGACAGAAATATGGGAATTCGTCCTGGAGGCTCATAAAGTGAAACGTCTGTCACCGTGGAATTGCCCTAATGCTAACGGGGAGAACACTTAAACGCTACCTGCTGTAGACTTAATTATCCTACTTACCAGGAAACCATACAATAGCGCTGGTATTATGGTACAGGCATAAGGGATGGGGGACTACAGACACATATAAGGTGTTATTGTTTCAGGAATAATGTGCTATACTGTCAATCCGTGAAAGCCAAGCCTAGCGACTGCAAACTATTCCACATAAAAGGGGGGCGATGGGTTGTGGTTGGGAACTTTCCAAAGTTTTCAATTTAAAACTTGCATTTGCTATCCATACGACATTTTCAACTAAACCATGCATTTGAAATTAGCATAGTTCTACGTTGTTTGATACGGCTCAAAATGCTTCTTATTATTCTTCCCCTTATTGTTATCTTTCGTATCACCCCTATTTTGGTAATATCAGAGAAGACCTGACGCATGAGTAAATATATGGAAGGTTTTACCTAAGAAAATCAGACAGTACAAGTTTATGTTGGTAAATTTTTGTTAAGCGGTCATCTTTATATTGAAATGGGCATCAACTTTAAAATTTTCCAGGAAAACTTTTTTATCATATATTTGTGATCAGCACCATCATTTAACGTTGTATAAAAAATTGCATTCACTTAGCTCCAGCGGTTGCTTCTCAAAGACTCTGAAAAAATAACTTTGCAAGTATAGCAGCTGCAAAATAAAAAGTGTTTCGTTCTTTTTCCTGTGACTAACTCCTTTAATTTTTTGGACTTACATTTTTTTTTGATACTTTTGAGGGAACTTATGAGAATATTATCTTGTACTGAAAATATAATAACATTGTTTCATTTTGTAGACATTTCAACTTTCCCATACAGAAATATTTTACAATAAACATCCTCAAAATATTTTTTGCTCCCAAATGTAGCATAATTTGTGCTACATTTAGCAAATCTTTTCTGAGGAAAATAATTCTATTGTATACAAAAACAGCCATCATGTTTTTATCCCCATTTACACCAGATGGCCTTCTAGATTAGATTGAAACTCAAAACACAGTTCACTTTAAATATACGATGCACCTTTACGACTTTACGTAATCTTGATTTATAACGCTTTTATAAATACACGTGTAAAATGTTAACCTATAATGCCAAACTGAAACTTCGCCTGAAACGAGTCAGTGGATTTTATTGCTCTTTTATGTTCTTAAGTTACTTCGTTAAAATATACTGAGAGTGTTTACCACTATACTATGCAAAGCGATATAAAACTATGAAGCTTTTGAAGATAGTTTGCAAAACATGATTATACGATGTTAAAACTCACGTTTTCAGAGGACATTTTAGGATTATGTCTTTACTGTCTCGTTTACTCTGGGTTCTTAGGATTCTTTGCATTTTAGGTTATTCATAAGAGAGGAAATTATTAATTTGAGCTAGTTCTCGAAATTTTACCAAAACTTTTGATTGTACAGTACGTACAGTATTATAAATATTGGGCAGTGGTATCCCGATCGATGAGGCGTAGGATTCTTTACCAGAGGGTCCCGTGCTCGATCCTAGAAGATAAAAGATCCACCGTAGAAACTAATGAGGGCCGGGCGACGTTAAATAAGGGTCGTGGTCACAAAGTCCTCCAAGTGAAACGATACCTCTGGCGATACTGGAGTAGGGGTTTGCTCGGCCCTTGATCTGGATCAATAAAGCGCTCTTCAGGGCAACATCCAGGTCAAACCACGAGTTGTGGTTGGTACGGGGATCTCTGGAGTGTGAAGTGAAGTATTATTAATATCAATAAAAAATGTTTCGGTGTATGACGGGTAAATTTGATTATCAATCAATATTCTAAGTTCTTAAAGCAAAAGTGTGGTAATGCCACATCTTTGTTTTTTCTGGAAGTCTCCCTTTTTTTTCCATTTCTTCACGAAAGCACTTTCGCTCTGAAATATATCACAGTTGATTTCTGTCAATTCGCGACAATAATTTAACAATATTGCAATGTCAGTACTTGATACAGGGTGCCTCACATCCTCATAAACATCAAGAACTTTCAGAGAAACATTGGAGCAGAAATCCCCATCTCCTTCATCGAGCAAATTAAACAGTGGCGTACTGGGAACGGCATTAGCGCACCCCTCGTGAAACAAGGTCAAGGGGAAAGACAAACCCCTAGGCCAAACGAAAGTGAGAAAAACCAGAGCGAAAGTGCTTTCGTGAAGAAATGGAAAAAAAGGGAGACTTCCAGAAAAAACAAAGATGTGGCATTACCTATGTCGTAATGTAAAGTGGGGGGAAATTTAGTACAATATACCAGGTTCATGTAAAGGACTAACGCCGAGTAAAGTGAGGCAAAGCTAACAAGATGACATTATGCAAAAAGGGGAAAAGGACATTTATTTAAATATAGACAGATATTAACAATTTTTAGTAACACAATAAACATATCATACAGGACATAATCGTACAACACTGTCCGAAGCTCAGTAAAGTAAATTTTAGAGGATTATCGTAACAATCTTAAATTAAAAAAGAAACAGGGCTTACCCAAATATTTTATATGGTATCCATTAAATCCTTGGGGGGGGGGGGCACAAAAGAACACGGATCTCTACCACGTAATTTTAAAAGGAGGGAGCGGCACTGACCACGCTCCAACGCGCACAACACCAACCCAGAACTCCGCGAAAAGTCCCCAGAAAAACGGGTGATTCGCTCGGAAAGCGGAAGTGATGGAAGGAAGAGAAAGTTCGAGAACATTCCAGAAAGAGCGGGAAGATGCAAACCGGAAAAAACAAGAGGGAACGGCATTAGCGCACCCCTCGTGAAACAAGGTCAAGGGGAAAGACAAACCCCTAGGCCAAACGAAAGTGAGAAAAACCAGAGCGAAAGTGCTTTCGTGAAGAAATGGAAAAAAAGGGAGACTTCCAGAAAAAACAAAGATGTGGCATTACCACATTTCCCTTCTGGGGATTCGCTCGGAAAGCGGAAGTGATGGAAGGAAGAGAAAGTTCGAGAACATTCCAGAAAGAGCGGGAAGATGCAAACCGGAAAAACAAGAGGGAACGGCATTAGCGCACCCCTCGTGAAACAAGGTCAAGGGGAAAGACAAACCCCTAGGCCAAACGAAAGTGAGAAAAACCAGAGCGAAAGTTCTTTCGTGAAGAAATGGAAAAAAAGGGAGACTTCCAGAAAAAACAAAGATGTGGCATTACCACAAAAAGTGGCATTTAAAATTTAACAATGAAATAGAGCAACACTGATTTGTTCCTATTGTTGTTTAAAATGATCAGATATGAGGTCCAAAATATTCAATGCTACCTGATTTAAGGCAGATATGTACGACTTCCGCTTGCCATTAATATCGAAATTCGATTAAGCTCTGACAGCACTCGATAGATAAATGCACTGTATAGCAACATTTCTATAATTTTGACCAAAACTTGAAGCGGAACCACTCATGATACATCACCTCTAATGGTTTTGATTTGCAATAGGAACTTCAAGGCCTTTTCGACCTTGACATATTTAATGTTTCCTAGTCCCATTTAGGGAACTAGAATGATCATCGACGACTGGCGTTGAACTTGGAACTCTGTACACTGCTGAAACTACAGGTTGCACAAAGTATTTTTGAGGGTGAAACGTGGTAGCTTCAGCGGCACCCGATCAAGGTGCCTTGTGACCCTTACCCAAATAGCATCAACTGATTGGATTTTGCTCGGGCGATTATCGAACTCCCCGTAAACTGATCCCGTAACGCACGATGACATCGTTCCGATCAGTATCCGAGCACGATTTTCGATAAGCTACTTTTCACCGTAAAGCGATATCCTTCCGATCAACTTTCCTGATGAAAATAAGCCGAGCATCTAAAATTGATCCTAAACTCATCGGCATGGCACTGCACTGCTCGTAAATTACTTCAAATCTCATCGCATTTTGAGCAAAACTCATCGGATTTTGCTGCTCGTATTCTGTTTGGCCGATGAGACACATTGGAGCAATTCTCGATGAGAACTCCTCGAATCCGATCATCGGCCGATGAGAATTTCATCGGGTTTCGATGAATGGCCGATCATCGGCCGATGAGAATTTCATCGGGTGTCGATGAATGGCCGATCATCGGCCGATGAGATTATGCTGCTAGGGTATGGTACCCTTGGAGTACCATGGCTCAGCTGTGTCTATGGGTGCCATAAGGCATCTATAGAGTGCTATGTGGAGTCAAATGGTACTTTCAAGGGTACCATAAGGTGTGAAAAGGCACCCTTCAGGGTGCTGCTGGTGCTACACTGTTTCACCCTTAAATTTGCGGCGTGCAACCTGTAGTTTTAACATTGTATGTACTAATTAAACGCATCCCAAGTAGCACAAAAAACGTTTCAACGTTTTATAAACGTTTTTAATCCGTTGTCACAACGCTAATAACCATTTTACAACCTTTAAAAAACGAAGTGTGTTACTTGGGATTACCGTTTAGGCCACTAGGGTGTCACACAAAGCTCTAAATATGTTTGTATGTGTACAATATCATGAAATTGGGTAATCTTCATTTTTTTAATGTTAAATAACTTTATTGGGTATTTATTATCAGGTTTTTTCAATTACCATGTTTTATTTTCTTGTTTCTTCTTTATTTTTATCCGCTTGGTTAACTATGTTTTACAGTTCGTTCCCTGAGTTTTAAGCAAAGAGAAACAACACCGGTGCACGAAGCAGTAGATATATTTTTTTAAAGTTTGTTTTAATCATAATGTAACTCAATTTTCTTCTACTTTGTTAAAAAAAAGATGAATAATTAAAAAATAGGTAACAATCCTGCGCATCTCATAAAATAAATTAAACATTTATTTTTATTTTAAAAATCAAAAACTGGAAAATTTTATTGTTATGTGAAAACTGATTAAAATTGTGAAGTCAAAGATAAAAAATTTTGAATTAGAGTAAAATTTTACTTGCATAAGTCTATTTATGGCCACACACATAGATAAATGTCTGCATCATATAGTTGCTTTATTTTACAAAATAAATGATAAACAATAAAACTATCACTAAAAACAAAATTGGGTTATGTAATTTTTGTTTTCGGGTTTTCTCCCACTAACCATGTCTTTTTTGCGGCAGGAAAAAAGGAAGCTATTAGACATTGATATTTTCTTTTCTTAAAAATATTTCAAACTTTAAAATACGGCTCTATATACAAAAATATCAGTGCATAGCTATTTTTAGCACAGTGAGTTTTCAGAAACATCGAAACAAAGAACATTAATGTCCGTCCAAAATTTAGTGGAGATACCAGAATTGTTGAACTCGTGTAACATTCCTACAGCGCATATTTAAAGTCTTCTTTCTGCAGCTCAAAACTACGCTGGTTTTTGATATTATGCTCCGAGTAAATCTTCAACACCTTTAAATTTATTTTAGAATGCAGAAATCTTTTCTTTTTCCTCCGTCAATAAATCAGATCCTACAACTTTTACCACTCCTTGGACCAGTTCATTGAAGTAGAAACCCTGTGTTGGCAGATTTTAATTAATTAGTATTGTAGTATAAATCTGTTGGTGTCAACTCTGTGTTATTTTGAACAATTGCCTTCAAGTAAATGTACAAAAAACTGAAGTAAATGTACAAAATGTCAAAGTATTTTTTGCTTCAATGTTCTGACAAGATTATTTCGTAGCTCAAAACAACGAGGAGCTAGAATTGAAGAAAAAAAATGAGCCTTAAATCGTTCTGAACAAAGCAACAACAAAATTTTTATTAACCAATTAACTTTAAAATAAATATGGCAAAATGAAGTCTGCATAGAAGCCAGCAATTCATAATCTTTTTGTATTATATTATGTTTTCTTTTTTTAAATAAACTTTTAAAAGATTAATAAGTAATTAAATAATGAATGATAGGAATAAATATATTTTCAGTTTTCCAACCAAAATATCTGTTTATTTGTAAAAAATCCCATAAAGTTTTAAATTCCATGCAGGATTGAATTCCATGGTTCGTTTTTTTGCTTGTCATTTATATAAAAAATTAAAGCAATTAATGATCACTATTGGGAACATTGATTTGTAATTTCTCTTTCAATGGGCTTTGTTGAGCAAAATTTTACCGCAATCTAGGATTTTTTTTATCCTCTGAGTTTATTATTTTATCCAGGTTTCACAAAAAAAAAAAAAAATCGAATAATTGCAGTTTAAAAATTTAATTTAATTTCTGCACTGAATTTAGAACTGTATTTTCGGTTTATTAAAATTTGTTTCAATGAATTAAAAGTTAATTTCAGTTGAGTAACTAATATAACAAACTATACAAATTTAAATCTATAATTTGGACCACCGAAAAAATAAAGTCCTTTTGTTACAGAAAAGGTAAAAAGAGTTACGTAAAGTTTGTTTCGCGAAAATTATGTCATGAATAAATATAAGACCATAATTAGAAACACTTAGGCTTTTAATGCTTTTCCTCGAGATATAAAGCGTAATGAGTGTCTTCAAATTATGATAATGGAAAAAAAGCCCTTCTTATGGGGCTTGTCTAGTTGAAAGGTAAGTAGCATTTTTTTGCTTTTTGGTGACATTATTATTTTTCAGAGAATAAATGAATAAATAAAATGAATGGGTACTTTATCTGAAGTTAACGCTACAGAATTATGTAACAAGGTAAATAAATAACAAAGAAAATAAATCAAAAAATAAGAAAGGCAGTAAAATAAAAAAGTTGGGAGGTTTGACACACACTATGTTTTTTATATTTAAACACTTTTTTTTTATCTGATGAGCACCAAATTGAGGAATAGTGGCAAGTAGAATCAAAAGTTGAAGTCTGCGGAAGAACTATAATTGCTGCATTGTTTCAAAGATGCTACAACTTTATTTATTCTTCTGTTAAATATTTTACGTGTATGTTTCATTAGATGAGAAAGGCATATTCTGTTTTTAGTAATCAGCTTTAAGTACTAAAAAGGTATGTTTGATATAACTTGCAGTCTCATATAATTAAGAGAATATTTATCAGATGCTAGAATGCCGATACCTTTATACGGGACAGAAGGTTATTCAGTTCTTGACAAAACTTCTTGTTTTTTAGAGAGAGAGTTCCAGATTTATTGCCATAACGTGCCATAACGTAAATTTTTATTCGGGAGGTTTGGGATTTCTTCAGAAAGGTTACTATACTTAAACGGAAGTTTAACTGACTTTTTCTAGCCATGTTACCGGCAGAAATTAGGCACATTAACGGCTCATTATTTTCTGGAAAGCTTCGAAATTTTTTACAGGGTACGATTGTCAGCTAAAAAAGTATTTATTATTAAACGTTAATATAAGTGCAGACAAACTGTTCCAACTAGAGCTTCTTTAGAGGACAAGGCTGACTTGACCGACATTTTGGTTCGAAGATGTTCTTGGATCCAGCCTTGTTACAGGTATTTGAAACACATTAATGTTATACCTGGTTGCTCTGGCGTAAAATAACTCATGATTAGTTTGATAAAGCACCATATTAGATAAATTAAAAAAGATAACTTATTTCTCGAATTTAAAAAGTTTATTGGGAAATGTTTCATGATATTGGGTCTATTTTCATATTGCACTTGTTTTAAGCATGAGTTTATGAAATGCTTTTGTCATATAGACAAAAATAGTCATATATCATGTATGCAGTTACAATTCAAGCTTAGCTTCCACTTTTCTTTAATGCGACTTGAGTACAGATACCAGTGGTTCCACGCCCACCGTTTTGGAACCAAAATGTCGTATGAGTCAGTTCTTCAACATGCTCTATGTTTGGCATGCGGGACCTGTGTATGGGTAAGAGTACGAGAAAACAAGCAATTAATATCAATACTAATTTGATTCTTGAGGAATGAATATATCTGTTGTTTTGCTGTTAAGAAAAAAAATCATTCTAAATTACTTTTCCTTAAAATGCAATTATATTTCATGAACTTTCTAACTTTTCTAAATACTGAGTTTTTGTTTGTTGTTTCTGAGACCACTCGGGTACCCGAGCTCGAGTAAACATATCTACTGATTTAAGGCTGAAGAACTACGACTTGAGTTTAAACGAGCACCCTTTTAGGTGGGAGTTCGATTTAGCTCAGAGCGCTATGTTCTTTAAAACCAGACCTAGGGCCGAGCAAACCCCTGGTCTAGTGCCCTCAGAGTCATCGTATCACTTGGAGGACTTTGTGACCACGACCCTTATTTTACGTCGCCCATCCACCATTAGTAACGACGGTGGATTTCTAATTGGCTGGGATCGAGCCCCGAATCCTCTGTTTACAAGTCCGACGCCCTACTGATTGGGCTACCCCACGGTCCTTTAAATACTTAACTTTTGATTTTATCAGACACTTACTTTTCTTTTAATTCTTTATCTTGTTAAGAAAACAACTTAAATCAAGTTAAAGTCAGCACACACCAATATTGTTTCAATACACTATCCTTAACGCTCCTATAAGAGGGAAGCTGACTCATCCGACATTTTGATTCCAAAACGGTGGGTGTGGAACCACTGGTATCTGTACTCAAGTCATATTGAAGAAAAGTGGAGAAAGCTTGAACTGTAGCTGCATAGGTGATATTTGACTATTTTTGTCTATATGACAAAAACATTTCATAAACTCAGGCTTAAAAAAGGTGCAATATCAAAATTGACCCAATTTCATGAAACATTTACCAATAAACTGTTTTTAAATTCGAGAAATAAGTTATCTTTTTAAATTTACCTAATATGGTGCTTTATCCAACTAATCATAAGTTAAATGAAAAATGATCAAATAGGCTTTGTGCTGAACTATATTTGAAGTTAAAAATCAACGTAAATAAAGCACAAATAAGGTAGAAAGTACAGCAAATAGCTATTTCAAGGCTACAATGGAGCCCCTTCATCAGTGCAAGAAGCTCAGCAAACAACTATTTCCTTTGCCGCCTTCCCCCCCTTTTCTTCGCTCTCCTGGCGTTTCGCTGATCGCTGATTGGTCGGTGTTTTCCTGCTTTGTTGTGAGTTCAAGCGCACTCGCCCATTTGTTATAAATACCGGGGCACACGGGCTTCGCGCTCAGTTCTCTTACAGCTTTCATGTTGTTTGCTGAGCTTCTTGCACTGATGAAGGGGCTCCATTGTAGCCTTGAAATAGCTATTTGCTGTACTTTCTACCTTATTTGTGCTTTATTTACGTTGATTTTTAACTTCAAATATAGTTCAGCACAAAGCCTATTTGATCATTTTTCATTTAACTTTGGCTTAAACGGGCCCTTGGTCACTTTTTTGAATTTTTTTGAATTTCTTGAATTTTTCTGAACTCATTATGTCGGAAATCAACAGGTTTTGTAGTCTTAGACTGAAAAAGTACAGGTTTTTGGATCATTTGTCCTTTCTCTGTGGTTGTAAACGTAGGGGAATAATTCCAAAGTTTATTTCGTTGAGTTGTAACCTTTCTTCCTCTCCTAAAATTAGCAAAGTGCTTTTTCGTTCTCAGTTGGCTCTGTTAAGAGCTATTATTCAGGAAACTCGGAAGAAAATTTCTAATATTGAAAAAGAGTTGTTTTCTTTGCATCTAAAACTTTCGAATTCTGACTTGGATTTTGATTCGGTTGATAGGAAAAGTTGGAATAGGGTTCTTCAGTCTACTTTTAAACATAGGACTACTCTTCAGAAAAAGTGGAAATATCTTTGTGCTAATAATGTGGATCATTCATCTGATGTTTTACCAAAGGTGAATCAGAATGCGGTCCTCAATCTTTCTTCTAAGCTCTTGAATTCGGATCAGCTCAATGCTCTCAAACTGAATAACAATTTTGCTTCTTCTTCAAAACCTTCATTTCCCAAATTGGTTGCTCCAATTGAGAAAGCCTTTAGATTTAGTGCTCTTACTGCTTCTCAAAAGGATTCTATTAGGCATCTCATTGCCAATACTGTGGATTTTAATGCTAAATTGACTTCAAATACTTTCAGCAAGCATGCTAAGTTTTCAGTAAAAGGTTTATGCTCCGATCCTGATATAGTAGTCACTAAGGCTGACAAAGGAGGTCAAGTTGTTATTCTGGACAAAAGCTCATATTTGGATAAATGTAAGGATTTAATTGAAGTTGGTCCATATGTGACACTTCATAAAGACCCTAGTACTACAGAGGTCAACTTAATTAGAAACATTGTGAAGGCTTCTCCTATCATGAGTGATTCGTCAAAAAGGTGTTTGATTCCTTCTGTTGCACACTGTGCCCGATTTTATGCTTTACCAAAGGTCCATAAACCAAACGTTCCTCTTAGGCCAATTGTTTCAAACATTGGCACGGCTTCTTACAAACTAGCTAAGCATTTAGTTTCCATTTTTTCTCCTCTTTTGACCAGCAATTCTTTCACTGTTAAAAATTCCATTGACTTTGTTCAGAAGTTACGTTGCTTTAAGCCTCACGGCGTAACGATGGCTTCTTTTGACGTGAAATCACTTTTCACTAATGTACCTGTTATTGGAGCACTGGATTGTCTCAAATTGAGACTCCAGGAACATCATTTTTCTAGTTTTGAGGTTGATGAACTTGTTTCTCTTACTCGTGCTTGTCTTGAGCAGAATACTTTTGTATTTGATGGTGTTTACTATCGCATGTCCGAAGGTCTAGCGATGGGTAACCCTTTGAGCCCTATTCTAAGTGACATTTATATGCACTACTTTGAGGTAAAACTTTTTGAAACCATAAAGTTTCCGTTCTATGTTCGTTATGTTGACGATTGCTTTGTTTTGCTTGACCAAAACCAAGTTAATAATGAGCTTTTACTTTCCACTCTTAATTCTATCGATCCTTGCATCCAATTCACTATTGAAATGGAAATGGAAAGTTCTCTTTCATTCTTGGACGTTTTGATTACTAAAAGTAATAACGATTTTATGACTTCAGTGTATCGTAAGCCCTTTGCTGTTACACTACCTCCTCACAACTACTCTTCTCATCCTCGAAACCAAAAGTTGGCCTCATTTAAGGCTTTTGTGTTTCGTGCTTTGAATATCTGTTCTTCATCCAGTTCTTTAAATACTGAGCTTTCTTATTTAAAAGCTGTGGCTTTTGATCGGGGTTACTCGCCCAAGGTTATTGATTCTATATATAATAGGCTAATAAAGCCCTCTCATTCTAGCAAGGTTTCCGAGTCTAAGGTTGGTTACACCATTGTTTTGCCTTTTTATCCAAAAACAAGTCATCAAGTTGCAAAGATTTTGAAAAAGTTTGGTTTCGATATTTCTTTCTCTCCTGTGAACAAAATCAAGTTTACAAACTTAAAGCATCCCATTGATTGCCAAAGCAACTGGGGCATTTATAGCATCTCTTGCAAATGCGGACTTAGCTATGTAGGCCAGACTAAGCGGCCTCTTAAGCACCGTCTGAAAGAGCATCAAAATTATGTTAAACATAAAGAACTAGCACGCTCTTCCATTGCTCAGCATTGTTGGACTTCTGGTCACTGCTTTGATTTTTCTTCAGCTAGAATTATTTGTAAATGTTCGTCAGTTTATGACCTCGATTTTTGGGAAGCTTACCATATTTGGAAAAATTCCCATTCTCTGGTGAATGATTTTTCCAGTGTTCCATTTTTCCCTGACATCTGGAAGCAATTTTTATAATTTCGTCTTCTAGTGTTTTCTCCCGCGCTCTTTTTCCCCTACTTTCCTTTGCCGCCTTCCCCCCTTTTCTTCGCTCTCCTGGCGTTTCGCTGATCGCTGATTGGTCGGTGTTTTCCCGCTTTGTTGTGAGTTCAAGCGCACTCGCCCATTTGTTATAAATAACGGGGCACACGTGCTTCGCGCTCAGTTCTCTTACAGCTTTCATGTTGTTTGCTGAGCTTCTTGCACTGATGAAGGGGCTCCATTGTAGCCTTGAAATAGCTATTTGCTGTACTTTCTCCCTTATTTGTGCTTTATTTACGTTGATTTTTAACTTCAAATATAGTTCAGCACAAAGCCTATTTGATCATTTTTCATTTAACTTTGGCTTAAACGGGCCCTTGGTCACTTTTTTGAATTTTTTGAATTTTTCTGAACTCATTATGTCGGAAATCAACAGGTTTTGTAGTCTTAGACTGAAAAAGTACAGGTTTTTGGATCATTTGTCCTTTCTCTGTGGTTGTAAACGTAGGGGAATAATTCCAAAGTTTATTTCGTTGAGTTGTAACCTTTCTTCCTCTCCTAAAATTAGCAAAGTGCTTTTTCGTTCTAAGTTGGCTCTGTTAAGAGCTATTATTCAGGAAACTCGGAAGAAAATTTCTAATATTGAAAAAGAGTTGTTTTCTTTGCATCTAAAACTTTCGAATTCTGACTTGGATTTTGATTCGGTTGATAGGAAAAGTTGGAATAGGGTTCTTCAGTCTACTTTTAAACATAGGACTACTCTTCAGAAAAAGTGGAAATATCTTTGTGCTAATAATGTGGATCATTCGTCTGATGTTTTACCAAAGGTGAATCAGAATGCGGTCCTCAATCTTTCTTCCAAGCTCTTGAATTCGGATCAGCTCAATGCTCTCAAACTGAATAACAATTTTGCTTCTTCTTCAAAACCTTCATTTCCCAAATTGGTTGCTCCAATTGAGAAAGCCTTTAGATTTAGTGCTCTTACTGCTTCTCAAAAGGATTCTATTAGGCATCTCATTGCCAATACTGTGGATTTTAATGCTAAATTGACTTCAAATACTTTCAGCAAGCATGCTAAGTTTTCGGTAAAAGGTTTATGCTCCGATCCTGATATAGTAGTCACTAAGGCTGACAAAGGAGGTCAAGTTGTTATTCTGGACAAAAGCTCATATTTGGATAAATGTAAGGATTTAATTGAAGTTGGTCCATATGTGACACTTCATAAAGACCCTAGTACTAAAGAGGTCAACTTAATTAGAAACATTGTGAAGGCTTCTCCTATCATGAGTGATTCGTCAAAAAGGTGTTTGATTCCTTCTGTTGCACACTGTGCCCGATTTTATGCTTTACCAAAGGTCCATAAACCAAACGTTCCTCTTAGGCCAATTGTTTCAAACATTGGCACGGCTTCTTACAAACTAGCTAAGCATTTAGTTTCCATTTTTTCTCCTCTTTTGACCAGCAATTCTTTCACTGTTAAAAATTCCATTGACTTTGTTCAGAAGTTACGTTGCTTTAAGCCTCACGGCGTAACGATGGCTTCTTTTGACGTGAAATCACTTTTCACTAATGTACCTGTTATTGGAGCACTGGATTGTCTCAAATTGAGACTCCAGGAACATCATTTTTCTAGTTTTGAGGTTGATGAACTTGTTTCTCTTACTCGTGCTTGTCTTGAGCAGAATACTTTTGTATTTGATGGTGTTTACTATCGCATGTCCGAAGGTTTAGCGATGGGTAACCCTTTGAGCCCTATTCTAAGTGACATTTATATGCACTACTTTGAGGTAAAACTTTTTGAAACCATAAAGTTTCCGTTCTATGTTCGTTATGTTGACGATTGCTTTGTTTTGCTTGACCAAAACCAAGCTAATAATGAGCTTTTACTTTCCACTCTTAATTCTATCGATCCTTGCATCCAATTCACTATTGAAATGGAAATGGAAAGTTCTCTTTCATTCTTGGACGTTTTGATTACTAAAAGTAATAACGATTTTATGACTTCAGTGTATCGTAAGCCCTTTGCTGTTACACTACCTCCTCACAACTACTCTTCTCATCCTCGAAACCAAAAGTTGGCCTCATTTAAGGCTTTTGTGTTTCGTGCTTTGAATATCTGTTCTTCATCCAGTTCTTTAAATACTGAGCTTTCTTATTTAAAAGCTGTGGCTTTTGATCGGGGTTACTCGCCCAAGATTATTGATTCTATATATAATAGGCTAATAAAGCCCTCTCATTCCAGCAAGGTTTCCGAGTCTAAGGTTGGTTACACCATTGTTTTGCCTTTTTATCCAAAAACAAGTCATCAAGTTGCAAAGATTTTGAAAAAGTTTGGTTTCGATATTTCTTTCTCTCCTGTGAACAAAATCAAGTTTACAAACTTAAAGCATCCCATTGATTGCCAAAGCAACTGGGGCATTTATAGCATCTCTTGCAAATGCGGACTTAGCTATGTAGGCCAGACTAAGCGGCCTCTTAAGCACCGTCTGAAAGAGCATCAAAATTATGTTAAACATAAAGAACTAGCACGCTCTTCCATTGCTCAGCATTGTTGGACTTCTGGTCACTGCTTTGATTTTTCTTCAGCTAGAATTATTTGTAAATGTTCGTCAGTTTATGACCTCGATTTTTGGGAAGCTTACCATATTTGGAAAAATTCCCATTCTCTGGTGAATGATTTTTCCAGTGTTCCATTTTTCCCTGACATCTGGAAGCAATTTTTATAATTTCGTCTTCTAGTGTTTTCTCCCGCGCTCTTTTTCCCCTACTTTCCTTTGCCGCCTTCCCCCCTTTTCTTCGCTCTCCTGGCGTTTCGCTGATCGCTGATTGGTCGGTGTTTTCCCGCTTTGTTGTGAGTTCAAGCGCACTCGCCCATTTGTTATAAATACCGGGGCACACGTGCTTCGCGCTCAGTTCTCTTACAGCTTTCATGTTGTTTGCTGAGCTTCTTGCACTGATGAAGGGGCTCCATTGTAGCCTTGAAATAGCTATTTGCTGTACTTTCTACCTTATTTGTGCTTTATTTACGTTGATTTTTAACTTCAAATATAATCATAAGTTATTTTACGCCAGAGCAACCAGGTATAATATTAATGTGTTTCAAATACCTGTAACAGGGCTGGATTCAAAAATGTCTTGGAATCGAAATGTCGGACAGGTCAGCCTTTCCTCTAAAGGACCTCTAACTAACCCAGGTGAAAGGAGATAAGGAAAGTAGAATAATAAACACTATTTAAACCTGTCTCGTTTAAATTGCTTCAACGTAACCCATAATACACTGTAGTGTATCTGTTGTTTTAAGCCTTACATGAGAGTGGTAACATGACAATTCCTTCTGTGAAAAAAATTTAATTTTAAAGAAGAATGACAATATGAATTATGACTAGGCCAATAACATCATAATCAAAAGTGAACCAATGTTTTAAAGAATATGAAAATTAAATTACCTTGCTTCGCATACTTATCATCGAGGAAAGAATTAAGACATGGAGTTCTGAACTTAACAAATATAACAGCTGTAGTAAGTACAATGAGATAAATATTACCAACAATTTTCGGCCTTTAAAAAAAAAAAAAAAAAACACTACCAAATAAATAACTTCAAGTTGCCCCGTTATTCCCTACTACATTCACTAAAATTCAGAGATACTGTAAAGTTCATCCTCTTTTTGTTAAACTTTAAAGCTAATTAACAACTCAGACTTTTTTTAGTTCATTGATAATTTTTCTATGAATTAGTTAATGAAGAATGAAAATGCTTTAATAATAATTGTGAGAGCTTTTTTCTATATAACTCAGTCTTTAGGGAATTTAAATAAAGATTGTTTTGGAAGTATAATTAGCATTAAAATAAACTCCGGAGTACTTAAGAAAGAATGGGAGTTTTAGAAGTTTAACAAGCTGTGAAACTTTTATTATTTTTAAAGTAGCACTGAATTTTGTCTTGGAAATCAATTTGTTACGTTAGATATGTTTCTACAATACACTTGAGATGAAAATTCTTCAAAAACAAATAAAAGCAAACCTTGTGCTGGCTAAAATTTATTTCGGTTTTCTATTACAAAAGATTTTATTCAACTTTTGGCGAGTCGTTGCGAATAAAAATTTAGGTTTTCATAAATTCAAGGCTTTAGCCTATTTTTTTACTTCAAATAAATAAGATTTTTTTTTCTTTTACTTTGGTCATTTATGAAAGATTAAGATTCAAAATATAGAATGATCATTAAAAACAAATAAAATAAAGTAATTAATGTCGGATAGTGTTTCAAAAAAAAGTAACTCAACTCCCACAAAAGTTGAATTAATTTTTACATCCTTTCAAGAAATTTTTTCCTTTGGAATGTATTAGCAGTACGCGGATATAGCATTGAAAACTTCAGTTGCCATTGTCTGCACAGATTCAGCATTCTATCATTAATTTTAGCTCTAGTTATTTTTAGCTTAATTACTTTTCTAAGGTTCACAGACCTGTTTCTTATGATATGTTTTCTGAAAGTATGTCTTTCTTATAAATGCACTTAAATTTAGATGAAATCAAGTTAGTCTGTTAATAATCCTAGGTCGTAATATTGGCAACTTTTTGAATGGTTCCAGAAGGTTCTAACACAACTGCAAAAGATTTCAACCGTTTCAAGAATAAAGTAGTAGCTCTTCTCAAGTTGATGAACTACATTTTAACAAAACTTCAAAACGTCAAGTTGTTACTTAATTATTAGTTTGTTTTCAGTGAAGGGTCCTGATTTATTCCAAGAAAGTGACAACCTTTCTTTTAGAAAGGTTTGCTCAATTCTTCAAAAAGGTTTCATTTTCATTTTAGGAAAAACACTGAATAAAATTAGAAAATTTTCCTGTTTTGGGGGTCCTTTTTGCCCGATCGGTAAGGGGTCGGACGTGTAATTGGAGAGTCCCGGGTTCGATCTTAGCCAATCAAAGATCCACCGTCGTTGCTAATAATGGCTGGGCGACGTAAAATCTGTACCTCAGAACCAGAACGACGTAAGTCCAAAAATTGCGATTTTCACTATTTTGCTTCATTGTATGTAGAATTTTATTCCACATCGTTCTATTTCAACAGTATTCTATAAAAAAAATTCCTTCACAATTATTTAGCAGCGTGAAAAGAGCGCGAGTCCCATCTTTTGCATGTATCCGACAATTATTTTTCGGCCTCTGCTGAAAAATGACGAACATGGACTTACGTTAGTCTGATTCTGAGGTACAGAAATTAGGCAAGTGGTCACAAAGTCTTCCAAGTGAAACGATACCTCTATGGGTACTAGACCAGGGGTTTGCTCGGCTTTTGGTCCGGATAAAAAAAAAACAGAGTGCTCTGAGTTAAATCGGACTTCCACCTTAGTGGTGTTTATTTTTCAGGAAAGTTTTTTTTTAGTTTATACAGAAATCATCCTTTCCTTTACTTTGACACATATTATTGAGATTACCAGATATAGAATAAAAGAAATCAGTAAGAAGGAAAACTTTTCTATGCAGTTTCACACTTTCTGGGGGAGATTACACGTCCGATGAAATGCTGTTTTATTTATTTATTTATTTTTCAACTACCCTCCATTATTGTTGCTTTCGTTTTGTTTTAGCACAAGGTGCGGATCAATGTTCGTCGCAGTTACGGGTGTTATTTTAATTGAATAATTCAACAATTGAATTTACCTACAATGACATTTAGGCTTTGGTATAACACGATTAAATAATCAAAAATGTTACTTTTTTATTAATACTAACACAAGGTGTACTCGGGCAGAGGTTCATTTAACCACATTCAAAGTGCTATATGTAACCATAAAAACAAGTAACTTAGTAGTTTTACATTTCAGAGAAAATAAATGTCTGTCCTTGCAGCTCTTTTTTTTTCAACCGTATCGCTTTTCTCTCAAAAGAACGTAACTTAAAAATTAGACTCGGTATAATTTCAAACAAAACATAGAATAAATGAAAAGGAAAGAAGTTTGTTTTTCTGCGTAGAATTTAGCTTCATTTTGCTTCGGAATTAATTTGCTTAAGCTAAACGAGTCCCATTTGGGACCTGAGGCATTTTAGAAAATTAAATTATAAGGTAAACTACAATAAATAAGAGGGCAGACAAAAAGCGTCTGTAGCACCATGGCGAATGCTGTCTGATTACGATGTTAGAAACGGGGCAAGAGAAAAGTGAGATTTGTTTTAATCACATTTACAGTAGTGACCAAAATTAACCAAAACTGAGAAAAGAATTTCAGCATTTAGGTAAATTAATCTTAATAGCACACCGGAGAGTGATGAAAATTTGAATATAATAAACGAGCCGGTAGATATATATATATATATTTTTGAAAGTTTTATTTTGCAGTAGCACGGAAAACTAATTTCAGAACAGCATTACTCTTTTTCCTTGGGCATAGAGTAGTATCCAAAATGTGAAGATAATGTTGCAAATCAATATTGGTTAAAGTTAGAGGAAAAGCACACACAGTTTTACATGGTAAACCTTCTGTATGTCCTCTCTATCTCTGTCTCTATGTGTTATACAGGAATTAAATGATTGCACTTAGTAAGTGGGAAAAAGAAAGGATTTAATTTAACTTCAATATAAATCGAAGGTTCATTATAAATCGAAGAGCAGTTACATTTTTACTTAGGGCTTTTTTCGACTTGTGTAGGCACGCCCATAGGGAGGGACTAACTAACAAGAAGGGTGTACCTAAATATTTTGAAGTATTTGTTTTTAATAGGAAGTTCATATACTAGAACTATAATTGCTATAGACATATCACTAGATAACAAGAAGTTCTGTCAAGAACTAAACGAGCCTACTTTCCCGTACATCGACATCGGCATTGTAGCATCTGATCAATATTCTCTTGATTATCTGAAACTGAAAATTATGTCAAACATACCCTTATAGCACTTAAAGCTGATTTCTAAAAGCAAAATATGCCCCTCTTATCAGAGACACGTAAAAAGTAAATAAACGAGTAAATAAAGTTTTGTCGCACCTTTTAAAGAATGTAACTGTTATAGTTCTTCCGTAGAAAAATTCTATAATCGTTTTCAAAAGAAAAAATAAATAAATAAAATAAAAGTACAAGGAACATCAAAACACATTTTATCAAAGAAAGAAAAAAAAAAACTCGTTTGTTAATAAAATGTCTCGAATTTCGATTTTAATCCGTTGCCAGTTGTTAAATATAAATAAAGAATAAAATGCTCTCGTGAATGAAAAATTTTTGTTAACCAAAAAAAATCGTCTGATAAAAAAATGATGATAATAATAAATTAAACAAAACAAATAAATAAATAAGCAAAAATACGTCTGCCCAGTCAATCATTTTTTCTTGAGCTTGCATTTCCGCCATGTTTGCGGAGTCGGAGTCGGAATCAGAGTCATCAAAGAAGATTATTTAGAAAAATACTTTACAATACAATATTTATCAAAACCGTTTTCTTACAAAGTTAGTTTGAAGGAAATCCGACTTTAACTTCAGAATCAATATTCAATTTAAAAACACGTCACGGCCCCGGATAGTGGGGTATTCGTAGTGTACTTTTTTAGCTGGGGAGCACTGAAAACAAACGTATTTCCAGAACCTAAATATAACCTATCATTCCACGTTCAAAACTGGGACAAAAAAAGGTGGTCAACACCAGATTTCGACGTGTCATATTACCATTGATCGATGAGACACATAGACGTTGACAACACGTGCTGCGAGAACGTGTTTTGAACGTGCCGGCTGGGAGTGCGCTCTGTACGTGTTGCAGAACGTGTTCTGAACACCTTTGTGCTGCTTGGATACAATCCTCTACAATTCTCTACATTATCAACTTGACGATTGAAGCATTTTTTATATCTGTAAACGAGCTGTATAATAGCCTCCTCGTAGAATGTTGCCGCCAATGATTGGAAGCAAGTTGTGACGGTGTCTTTGGGTTCCACGCCACTTTGGAAGCCCGATGCCTTTCCAGACCCCAAGCAGGGGTCTCTTCAAGCAGGGTTAACGGTCATTGCCATGCCCCCAAGCACGGGGCATGACAATGCCCGTCATCAAAGCGCTTGTGTAACAAAAACGGTTCCTCCAGCAATTTCATGCATTCAATGGGACATTTTTGAACACCCACCATTAAGTTCCGACAGAGCACCAAGTGACTTAAATGTGTTCCCTGAACTGAAGCAGAGACTTGGAGATCCCTGCTTGGGGTCTGGAAAGGCATCGGGCTTCCAAAGTGGCGTGGAACCCAAAGACACCGTCACAACTTGCTTTCAATCATTGGCGGCAACATTCTACGAGGAGGCTATTATAAAGCTCGTTTACAGATATAAAAAATGCTTCAATCGTCAAGTTGATAATGTAGAGAATTGTAGAGGATTGTACCTTACTTTTGATAAAAAATATTTTTTTGTATTTGAATCCGTTTATTTTTTATAGCCTAACCGAGGTTCAAAAAAAAAAAAAAAAAAAACAACACTCGTATTTTCCCAAAGAACCTATGGGCAGAAATACCTGCTTAATCTGCTTTTCGTCTTATATTGCCAGAAAAAAATTTCATAATTATTTCCTCGAATGTTGAATGTCTCCAAAATTAGAAGAGTTTTTTTTTTCAAATTTACTTCCACCTACTAATTATAAGTGTTTATTAAAAAAATTTGTCATTTTTCTGTGTTTGAAATTTTTTTAAGAAAATCACTATTCATATTGGTTTAGGTTTCAACTTAAACATAGAAAGGAAGTTGACTCATAAAGCATGTGAAACATTTACAAATTACGAAAACATTTATGAGGAAAAAAAAACAGCTCACAGAAGTAGTGAATTGCATCAGGTTAGCGGGCATTCTCGTAGGCTTCGGAGCTACAGAGGCAGGATTTTTCCTGTCTTCAGGAGAGGCTGTACTTTTTTTTTCATTTCACACCTCCAGGGTCCCCCGTACCTACCACAGCTTCGTGGTTTAACCGGGATAGGGCCCTGAAGGGCGCTCTGTTCTTAATTTTGAACCAGAACCTAGGGTCGAGCAAACCCTAGGCCCAGCACCCCCAGAGGTATCGTTTCACTTGGAGGACTTTGTGACCACGACATTTTTAACTGTACTGACCAGAAGGGGGAAAAAGTGAGGCACCGTGAACATTCTTCATACTACAAGCAGAATAGATAGGAGAGTTGAAAAGCGGCGACGCTCGCTGCTTTCCGACTGAACAAAGATGGAACTTTTCCGTTTTTTCTTCTATTTTTTTTGCTATATTTGCTGTTTAATGCAACAACATTTTTCCAAACAACGCATTTTTTTGTCGTTTAATGAAGAGGTGAGGTTGGTCTGATTTCTTTGTTAGGCACTGCCTACCCATACGGCACGTCCCTGCTCACCATGTATATTCTGAAAGACAACGTGTGTTTGTGCTGCATTCTGTCAGTGTTCCCTTTTTTGGTGATGATTTTATAAAAATCTTTAAATTTTGCACATGCTTACCGAATTTACAAACAAAACTTGAAACAAATATTAATTTGGAAATTAATCAAGTATAAGTAACATCAAACCAAAACAAAAAGTTAAAATTTAACTTTTTAAAATCCTTTAAATTCAGATCGAAGATGAACTACTTTCATTTTTTAACAGCCAGGTATTGTTCATGTTCGGGTTATATCGGTTTTAACTTGAAAACTGCTCTTTCATTTATATTAAAATATGATTTTTTTCTAATCTTTAATTTCTGAATTGCTCAAATGACTGCATATAAGCTAATGTAATTCAACAGAGCTGATTTTGCTCTCCTTTCAAAGGCAGAAAATACGTCAAAAAAAAGTATGAAACGTGTTCTAAAGGCAGTTCATGGTGAGAAATTGTTATGACTGTTCTTCGAATAGAATAAGCAAAACTTACAAAGTAATGCACATTTTAGAACTCATTTTCCAGTCATTTTCTCCTTAAAACGTCTATCATGCATTAAAAAAAACATATCAGGAAATTTTCTTCCAAATTTATTCAGATGAACTAATTTTCTACTAATGTCAAATTCAATTGTCTTCACATCTATACATAAGGAATAAACGATGAATAATTCTGCTCCGAATCGGACAGCAAGTGAAATAGTGCTATTGATTAAACAAGTCATCCGTGAAATAGCGTTGCATCTACGGTAGTTGCATTATGTGAAGTATTACCTGACAAGAAAACTATTTCGTAAATGGCTTCAGTATCAGTAAACAAAATTTGACAAATTTATTTGCGATAATATTTGTAAATGTCCGCAATTGCATGTTTTTTTTGTCGCGAAATGAGAAATGGTTTTACAGTTAAAGAGCTTGTTATCAAAAGACGTTTAAGTCAAAACTGTGCGAATTTAACTATTTGGTGCAGAATATAGTTAAAAGTGGAATTAAAAAAAAAGCGCGTTAAAAATAGTCAAAAAATGCAAAATATAACTTTTTACACGAATCCTGTGCCCTCTAACTTATGAAGAAAATGGCTACTTTAGTGCAAATTATAAATTGCAAATTTTCAATCCAACGTTTTTTAGCACTAATAAGCAGGGATAATGCAGACACGTATTTCGGCGTAACAAGGAACGCCTTTTCAATGCAAAAAATTGGGAGCTTATGGATGCACAGACATCCGACAAAAGCTCTAACTTATGTTTAGGGAAAACAAGAACATAAAAAAAAGAATTCAATCACAATAAGTTTGATATTAGAACAAGGTATGAAACGCAGCGTTTTGTGACTTATACCACTTTACACTAGCTGTAAATAACATGTTTTGGGGGGAAATATAGCCACTTAAGGCTTCAGTAGAATAATAACCGGACATTCTACTGAAAGAGCCAGTACCCGTAGAACTTTATAATCGGATATCTCTTCGAGTTTTAATCACAAATCTTTCGACTTTTTTGTGTTGGAGTTTTCAATGAAGATTTTTTTTAATAAATAAAAGTAAAGAGATCTGGAGCCTGTATGAAAAGTTCGATTTGATATATATATATATATATATATATATAATATATATATATATATATATATATATATATATATATATATATATAATATATATATATATATATATATAATATATATATATAATATATAAATATATATATATATATATATATATATATATATATATATATATATATATATAAACATATGTTACGGCCTAAGCCCGAAGTCGGCCAGTTTGCGAAATGGCCAATATCGCCTCAAAATGACCGGCCAAAGTCCGATCTTTCCTTGATTTCGGGCTTTGGCCAGCCAGTTCGCGAACTGGCTAGAGGGGATTGGCCAAAGTTAGAATAAAAGGTAGTGACATCTGTTGTGTGTCATGACCTTTTTCACATGTCACATTTTGTGCTTGTTTGCCATAATGCTAATGATAATCACATTTTATTTGTCACAGAGCAGGGGCGGATACAGAAATAGTTTTTGTGGTGGGCCCAGAAAAGTAAAAAGTGCTTCCCCCCTACATTTTTTATAAAAAAAATCCCTCTAAAAAAGTTCCTCTAAATAAAAAAAGGGGGGAGGAGAAAAAAACATGAAATCAATTTTTCTACTTTAAAGTGCAGAAGGATTACGTACTTGTACTAATTTACTTCGAATGTGTGGCGGATTTTTTTTTAAACATTTTAAGCCGATCAACTATTAAACCAGTGATTCCCAGCATGGTGGCGATGAAGAAATTAATTAAATACCTTTAATATATTTTCGCGCTTTTTGAATTCGAATTAAAGTAATTGAACTTAAAATTAAAGTTCAAGAGCTTCCTCCTTGCACCTAGGATGAACCTTAGGAAGTATTTTGTCATTTATTGCTAATTTCATAAATTTTCAAATTGTCAATTTGTTTTAATTCAAATTTTTAGTTTCAACGATTTTAGTACTCCCATAGTCTATTGTAGAAAAGAAAATAATATTTCTTGAAAAATGTACTTCTGTTTTTTGAAAAGTACGTCGAAAATTTTAGATGTTTCCCTCCAAATGCTTCACTTTGTGAAAGGAAAAAAGAATAAAGGTATTTTTAGTTTAGAAGTGATTGGTTATAATTACTTTATTGAGTACATTTTACTTCAAATTAAAGTTAGGTACTTATATTTTTAATAATATCGATGTTCACTTTGGTCAACTTATTGTTTTTTAGAGGAGGGGGGGGGACAATAAGTGTCAGTCAGCGTCTTGAAGGGGGCGATGAACTCAAAAAGGTTGGGAAACACTGTATTAAAAATTATGTCAAATGATTCGATATTTTTTAACCTAATTAGTAAATGATGCACGGTATTATTTAGGAACAACTGTCAATATGATTTAAAACAAAAAAATATCAAAACGAAATCGTCACTTTTTCCATCGCAGATGAATTAATGAATAAATCGTGATATATATTATGTATCATTGATTTTGCAAACCCTGAGTTTTATGTATTCTTTTACTCTGTCTAACCCCTGATTGCTATATTATTCCCATAGCAAACCAAAGTGATGTTATTCAAATATGCTGTTCATGAGCTTTTTTTAAAGACATAGTTCAAAATTTTTTACGAATGTTATGGAGAAATTAAAAGCAATTGAACATTAAACACATAGTAAAATTATTTTTATCCCTTTGGAAGCCCCCCCCCCCCCTACAATCCGCTACTGCCACAGAGTAGTTTTTGGGACGAATCCGCACTCTTAGGCACCTAGGATCGTCCATCGGAAAAAAGGCCAAGGTGGGTAGTAGCGTGAAGATCTCACAATACTAGAAAACTTATGGTCTCTTATGAAAATTTCCTCTCCCTTGGAGAAAACAAACTAACAAACAAAAATATAATCACATTATCTACTGAATTAGTTTATTACAGAAAACTATGAGTGTCAATATTTGACACAACAAGACGAATTGTTATGGCATTTCGAATATTGCACAAAAGTTTTATTTTTACATCTGCAGCGATTTGTTGAGCACTTGGAAGTGCAACTGCATCGAACAGCAAGCACATCGCACATTGGCCAGGGAGTTCCGGCCACTTCGCGAAGTGGCCGGCCAAAGTCGCATATACGCAATTCATTTCCAGTACATCTCACATTGGCCACACGCCGCGGCCAATGCGCGAAGTGGCCGGACTTCGGGCTTTGGCCGTAACATATATATATATATATATATATATATATATATATATATATATATATATATATATATATATATATATATATTATATATATATATATATATATATATATATATATATATATATATATATATATATATATATATTATATATATATATATATATATATATATATATATATATATATAATATATGGGGCGGGGTGTATGTTGTCACATAAAAATAAAAATAACAAAGGCATATTAAAACAATAAAATTCCTTGTAAAGGATTCATACCTCAGAATATTTTAACGAAATATGCACTTCGATTCTCTGCTTTCAAGTCTTAATTTCTTTATAACTCATCCTTTCACTTCCGATGAACATTTTCGGAACCGTTTTGAGTAATAAAATCCTGCACTGGCTCATAATTTAAAACTTACGCTTCCACACTTCATTTTAACTGTTTAAGCACCAAATTCAACGTCATTCATATTTTGAAATGATACTTTGCTTCTAAAGACACCGCATTCAAAGTGCGTAGTTTATGAAATAAAAGGAATATTTTACTGAGATATTGCGGGAAAGTATTGTTATTCTAAAATTGAAGCGTGCTTGTGGGAAGTTATATTAGAACTGTTTCATTAAAATTTCAGTTTTATTGCATTGAAGAAATATAGTTCAATGTAATGACTCATAAGGAGATTTTAGTAAATGCTATTCATGGACTTAAAAATATGATTGAAACCAGCATTTGTACTTTATATTTTTGGACTTATCAGTTTCATATTGTTTTAAAATATATTAATTTATTTCAGATTCGTCATTAATGCAACATTACATGATGGATTACCAGTCACTATAATATGGCAAAACAGCTTGAAAATATCATTAATTATTGTTGTGAAGGTATGAAGCTTTAAAGGTTTTAACGTATGATTAAAATATAACAAATTTACTTGAAGCAGAAAAATGCATACTACTAAATGAAAAACCGTAATAAGTTCAAGTTTTTTTATTTTGGTAGAAATATTATTAACTAGTTGTACATTTTTTGGCTGCTTGTACTGTGTTTATGTTCTGAAATTCTAAAAAGTAACGTTTTTATGACTATAAAAGCTATATAAGGGTTTATTGGTCCTGTTGAGAATTCTCCAGACACTAACTATTAAGCTGGGCTGAAAAAGGAGAAAAAAAAACTTTTTCTTTTTTGGATATCCATCTTTAGGATCCAGGTTAAAACTTACGTTTAACCTGTTAAATGTAGTGGTAGGTATACTGGTGTGGAGGTGGAATATAATTTCCTTATGTTTGTATCTAGTATAACTAAAATGTTATAAACGAACTGAGAAGCTGAAAACAGTTGAGAGGGACAAACAACTAACCAAAGTTCATTAGGTAGAATCGAAAAGGAAAATTGAAGATGAAAATTGAGTATTGATTCTTTATGCATTCAATATACCGTCACTTTATACGAAAAAGCAAAATCAATCGTCTACTTTCCAAATCAATCCATTATGAAAATACAACACATGTGGAATACCAAAGTCATGTGAAATGCCAAAGAAGATATTTGAGTCAAAGCAACTAAACCAGGCTTGAAAACGTTCGTCTTTATCATTTTCTGCTTTTGTCGGGTGATATATTTTCCTTTAACCATTCCATTTTAGTAAAGAAAGCTTCATTTTTGTTCATTTATGCGTGGAACAGCAGAAACACTTGAAAAGTATTAATCATACATGAAGCTATCCTTTTTCATAGCAATAAATTATTCTTGACACACAATTAATAACGTCACTGTTTCATGTAGAACTTTATTATTTTTTTTTATTGGACTAGAAATATATTTAGAATACTTCTATTTTTACACTAGTTAAAAACCATTTTAGCAAAATATACGTATGTCTTACTGCTGAACAAGAGCGATTAGTTATGGCATAAAAAGGGGACAGGGGTGAGATGGGGGGGATGAAGTAAAAGAGTGATAGTTGAAGTTTCAACTTTTTTTCAATCATGAATAATGATTGAAATTGATTTTACACTTTTTATGTTTTATATAAGTCAAACTGCTCTCTTCATTTAGAGATGTTTATTGATTCTGAAAAATGGAAAATTATTTAGATCGCTAAGATATGTAAAATGTGCAATGATTGCTCAATTAAATATTTATGCAGCTACTTTATTTTAAGTTGCATTTTTGTTTGAATTTTAACGATCATTTAGACGGATGAAATAAAAAGAATCTTAAGGGAGCATTTTTTATAATTTTGTTTTAAACATCTGAAGAGGGAAACAAAGAAAAAGTTTTTCTCAACCAAGTAATATGTGTAGCAAAGTTGTTCGATTATACACAGGGACATCATTTCGAAATTTTCCCGGGGGGGGGGGGGCAAAGGGTGCATACACAATGTAAAATTTACCAAAAAGTGGCAAACACCACGCCCACTCATATGCCAATACATTGATTTCCCAAAGCCAGGGAAGGGGGCAATTGATCCTCCTGCCCCCTAAATGACGGGCCTGATTATACACAGCAACTGAGAGTGAATGAAGCAAACGGTGCTACAGAGCAAGCGTACTAGTGCTTGCATAGTTCTGTGGGTAAAACTGTGCACAGAACGTTTAAGTACAAAAGTAGCGTCCTGGGTGCACCACATGGAGGACTCACAATTCAAAATTTACAGGATTAAAAAAAATACTGTAAAATTTAGTGCTTAGTACACAGGGAAATGTTTTCAACAATTTTTAATGGAAAAAATAAGCGTTCACAGCGCATATTGGTATACCACCTGATTCCTTTATTTCATCTTTCCAGGTTCGCACTCGAGCTAAAATTTACTATTGCGGTCAGGAGTACCATTTTCCTTATAGAGATTGTGTGGGCCTCATTCGCTTTATTCAGTAGAATTAGCCACAAGCATCTTGCTTTTTTTGCAATAAATGTTTGCAGTAGAAAAGCATTTTACGATAAAAGTACTGGTAACACAAACGCAAGTATTTTTACTGAAAAGTTTTAAGAATGTTATTTACAGAGTATGCAAAAATGTTTTAAAGTTTCTGCGTAATTTTAGAAAATTACACGGTAAGAAAACGAAAATTAACTGATCATTTCGGAGTAACATTCTGGTATTAAACGTTTTTCTACCAAGTTCCAGTAAAAATCACGTTTCTTAGCTAAAAATTTTCCTGAATTGATACAAAATGCATTAATGTAGTTTTTTTCACTTTTGTGAAATATATTTCTAGTTACCAGTTGGAAGATAACAACCGTTTTCATTAAGCGTTTTGCCATGAGCTCAGTTATGGAATCGTTTCATAAGACTCCTACCATGTTAGGATTGGCCCTAACAGAAAGTCTTTTCCTTGACCACTTCCGGCGCAAAGTGAGTACAGAGCGTGATGCAGTTGCTTTGTTACTCTAAACTCTAGTAAATTTGCACTTTTATTTAACCCAGTCCTTATATTGACTTCATGTCAGCTGAATCATGCTCTCTCTCTCTCTCTCACCCAAACAGCGAAAAAGAGCTTCGGTCTAATGCAAAATTTTCTCACGATCTGTTTCTGAATCGGTGATAACGAAAAGTCCAGATTGACTTTGCGCCGAAGTACTGAATAATAAATTTCAAGCTAATGAGCTACTTCAGAGTTCCCCAAGTGTAAGTCCGGAGTCCGCGAGGTCAGGTCAGGGGTCTCCGTGGCTATCCTACTTAAACGTAAAAAATTGTTGAAATTTACAGTCGAGTAACAATATTTTTGTTCAGAATGAAAGCGTATTTAAAGGGAATAAAAAAATCTTATGAACATACGCGCAGGGCATAGCAAGCCCTTCAAAACTTTCGATTTTATTACATATTTGACACTTTATTGATTTTTGAATTTGATGTTACTTCCATAGCTCAAAATAGCAATGACAAGTAATGAAAATTAGACAAGAGCCTCTAAAAAACATATACAACAATGAACAAATACATTTTAAGAAAGAAAAAACAATCGTAAAAACATATCGGGGGCAGAAGAAATATTCAAATGTGTCAAATCAAGATTTTTTTTGTGCGGGGGGGGGGGGGGGTCCGCAAAGTTAGAAAGTTTTCAGGAGTGGGTCCGTAGAGGTCTGGACCTTGAGTGATACTGCTGCTTTAGTGAAAATTACCAAACTCTTCTAGAACTTAAGTAAAAAGTTACCACGCTCTCTTAGAGCTAAGACAGAACAAAATGCCATCCAGATACTGCAGTTTTTCCCCCCAATAGGGAATGATCAGTCATGGCGTTTTCAACTGGATGCAGAAATCCTTTTGTAGAACATAAGAGTGCAAACAAACTAGTAGCGAAAGTGAAAATAGCACACCAGTGAGTGACTGCAGCTATGATACGGCACAACTCGTAAAATGAAGGCAAAGATTAAGTAATGAAACCTAAGCTTTTTTCAATAGTAAACCTTCATATTACTGCATAAAGTTGACCAATACTTCCTTGAAACTACACCAAATTCTCCTGGTAAGGATCAAGTCTTAAAATTTACCTATAACAATTCCCATGTTTTTCTTTTGTATGAAGAAAACATACTGACTCTGCGGTGTATTCTAATTGAAATGTTACCCAGGCTTCATTAAGGAAATCACATTAACACGTTTGTCCACTAGGGTGTATTGAAAAAAACTTTTTTTGAAATTCAATTTACTAAGTTGATAAAAAGTTGCCCCTACCTACCCACATATTCCACAAAAAAAATCAGTCTAATCAGAAATTGTTTAGGCGTTCCGCACGAGGCCTGAAGTTTGAATTTCTTCAAAAATATTATTTTTTTCTATTTTTTTTTAAGTATTAAGAATAAATGTTAAAAATAATTCAAGTTGAAAAATGTACACAGCAAAGTCGGAGAACAAAATTGGGTTGGAAAAAAAGTAAATTAAACAACATTTAGATCTCCCACATTTATTCTAAACTTCCATAATTTTCACCAAAACTAGCATTTTACAAGGCCATGCGGCTTGGTTAGAATCTTGTTTATGAATGTGGAATCAAACTGAATGATGTGTGATTTATGTGGAGTAAAAAGTAAAAAAATATAAGCTATAATCAGAATCTAAGCCCCTCATCACACAGGGGGGGCCCGTGATGATAAACGAAACACAGCCCTACTAGCGTAGCTGCTATAGGAGTGTAGAACATATATCTTTGGTTGAGGAAACAGACTCTAAATATTTCGAACATGGTGCTCCAGTAAATGGCCCAGGGAAAGAAATTGTAGCTTCAGTTTCAAGATTTATGGAAATAAAATTCTATTGATAAAGAACATAAAAGCTATCGGTTGCGATGTCAGATCAGTTAACACTGGAAAATCAAATGGTGCTATTAGACTTCCAGAAAAGTCTTTAGAACCGTCACTACAAGCCGTGGTATGTTTTCTTCATTTAATGAATTACTACTTACAAAGTTAACGGTGGCTCTTGATAGGCCAACTACTGGACAAAATTCTTCAAGTTGACCTATTGGAGAATTCTTGCAATATTGCTAAGATCTACCAGTCATAAATTTTAAGAAAATAGAACGCGTTTTATCAGAAGTTGATGTCAAAGAATTGAGTCAAAATTACTTATGGGATGTGTCTAAAGCTGTAATGTCTGGCAAATGTTCTGAACATTTAGCAGAAAGTAACCCTGCTAACTTTTCCTATGCAAGACGGCTTCTTTACAATGTGAAATGGATAACATTCCGGAGTTTTGTATCAAAATATTTGCTGCAATCTATGATCTTAAAAAATGCTTAGATGAATGAATAATTTTATGCTGAGATTCGATTGTGACAAAGCAGAGAGAATAAACCTTTATTATAAATTCTGCTAGTTTCTTTAACTCTGAACTTGGATCACTAGTTGCGATGTATAGCCTCAAAACTGTTTGCCATCGTGAGCTATCTTGCATGGGAAAAGCTTGCAGTATTCCTTTCTGCTAAATTTTAAGAACATTTGCCAGACATTATAGCTTTAGACACATCCTATAAGTATTTTTGACTCAATTTTTTGACATCAACTTCTGGTAAAACGCGTTCTATTTTCTATATTATTAGCAATATTGTAATTATTCTCCAATAGGTTAACTCAAAAAAATTTATCCAGTAGTCGGATTATCAAGAGCCATCATTAACTTTTTAAGTGGTAATTCATTAAATGAAGAAAACACATACCACGGCTTGTAGTGAGGGTTCTAAAGACTTTTTTTGGAAGTCTAATAGCACAATTTGATTTACCAATGTTAATTGATGTGCCTTCATAACCAAAAGCTTTTATGTTCTTTATCAATAGAACTTTTTTTCCATAAATCGTGAAACTGAAGCTACAATTTCTTTCCCTGGGCCATTTACTGGAGCACCATGTCCGAAATATTTAGAGTCTGTTTCCTCAACCAAAGATATATGTTCTTCTACAATCCTATAGCAGCTACGCTAGCGGGGCTGTATTTCGTTTATCATCACCAGGGCCCCCTGTGTGACGAGGGGCTTAGATTCTGTTTATAGCTTATATTATTTTCCTTTTTACTTCACATAAATCACAGATCATTCAGTTAGATTACTCATTCATAAACAAGTTTCTAACCAAGCCGCATGACCTTGTAAAATGCTAGTTTTGGTGAAAATTACATAAGTTTAGAATAAATGTGGGAGATCTAAATGATGTTTAATATACTTTTTTTTAAATTTCAATTTTGTCGTCCGACTTTGATGTGTACATTTTTCAACTTGAATTATTTTTAACATTTATTCTTAATATTTAAAAAAAAAAAATATTCTTGAAGAAATTCACAAACTTCAGGCCTCGTGCGGAACACCTAAACAATTTCTGATTAGACTGAAATTTTTTGTGGAATATGTGGGTAGGTAGGGGCAACTTTTTATCAACTTAGTGAATTGAATTTCGAAAAAAAGTGTTTTTCGATATTCCCTATTGTCCACATCTATTAGAACTTCACTTTTGTGAACCAGAGCGTCAAATTACCATTTATATATAAACTTCGTTAGTATACTATGAAGCGGTGTTGAGATTTCACACAATTTGGTTATGAAAAAACCAAGAGAAAATATAAACAAAATTGAAATACAAGCAAACACACACACACACACACACAAAAAGTAGAAGAAGAAGTGAAAAAGCAATACATTAATCCATTCTTCTATTTCTAAGTAACTTTCATTAACGCTTAGGTGAAAAGCTTTACTCTTAATAGCTTTTTTATGGTTTTCTGAGAAAATATTTCTTTTGTCTCATTCATTTTTTGTATAAAAGTAATGAAGAGGCAAAAAGAAACACACTGAACTTTGAAGTATAAGAACTCTTAGTTCAGTTAAATAAGAGGAAGTAATACTGAAGCAGACTGAAAATTGTAAGTGACATTAGACGGACATTTGTTTATTTATTAATAGGAAAGAAATATAACTAAATAAAATAAAATTAAAAAATAATAACAAGTGTTGAAACTGCTGTAGGATTGGATACGAACAAGGCAAATGAAAACTAGATTGAAATCAGATAAATACACTGCTCAAAACAATTAAAGGATATTGAGATTTCGGGTTGATTTTGCACCTAAAGACCATTTTGGTTGATTGATATATTATTGACTACACGTAGTAAGCTATAAGAGATAAAAATTGCATTAGTTTGACAGAAAAAATGCTTTTTATTCAGTTTTTGGGTATACAAGGGAAAAAAGAAAAAAAACCCCGCATTTTCTGAAAATGAGAAAAACAAATTAAAAAAGGGTTTCCTTTGAAGAAAACCACTTTTAGCATGGGGGTATGGTTTTCCCGGACAGCTAGCAGTGTTAAGCACCTCTGAAGCATGGACTCAGTGAGGATATTAATGAGGGTCTGGGGTATTCTGTCCCACTCCTCATGAAAAGCTCTTTCGAGTGCTTGGAGAGTTTCTGGAGGTAATAGGCTTTCAGCCACTCGTCTTCCTAGGATGTTCAGAACATGCTCTATTGGGTTCATATCCGGAGAACATGCTGGCCATTCCATACGTACAATTTCTTCTTCAAAAAGAAAATCATTCACCAAGTTAGCACGATGTGGCCTGCAATTGTTGTCCATTAAAATGAAGTTATCTCCAATTGCTGCAGCGTAAGGGACGACGATAGGTCTGAGGATCTCATCCCTATATCGATGACCAGGGATATGGGGGTCGGTTCGACCATCAATGGAATGCCGGCGAAAACCATCACACCTCCACCACCAAATCTGACAGTTTCGTGCACAAATGCTGGAACTTTTCTTGTGCCACGTTCCCTCCAGATAAAAACCCGCCTATTGTCAGAATGAAAGAACAAACGGGACTCATCAGATAACAGGATATTGCACCACTCATTTCTTCCCCAACTAACGTGCTCCGTTACCCACTGTCTACGGGCACGACAGTGACTTGCACTTAATCTCACATACACCATTGGTCGACGGGCATACATGCCAACGGCATGGAGTCGATTTCGGACAGTGTGTGTCGAAACACTGGTGCCAGTAGCCGAGCAAAGTTGTTGTTGCAGTTGAGTGGCTCTCATATTTCTATGCCTCCAAGCCGATAAAGCTAAATAGCGGTCTTCATTGGGCGTTGTAGCCGGGCTACGTCCTTGTCCTGATGTATGGTCAGCACTTTCAGTCTCTAGAAAATGATTCCAGAACCTGGAAACTACACTTTGAGAAACTCCAATGGCTTCCGCTACCTCGGCTTGTGTTTGGTCTCCTTCTAGTCTGGCAACAACTCTAGAAGCTTCTGAATTGGTCAAATGTCTTCGTTAGCACATAGCACACATCAGAACAATGCTCTTACAGAACGCTGAACATTCTTTTCTGCTTTATCTAATAGTAAAATGAGAGTGAAATTTCATTCGCTGCCGCTAGAGAGCCGTTTTCGACGTCAAACTTAAAATTTGCATACTATGAAGTTTGGAAATGAGCAAAATTTACATTTGTAACTCTCTTCTTCCCTTTTATGCAAAAAAAAAAAAAAAAAAAAAGATGTTAAAAAATGTTTAAACCCATTTTTTATAGGAAACTTACAATATCCTTTAATTGTTTTGAGCAGTGTAATTAACTGATAAAAAGAGTAAACAAAAAATTTGGAAAAAAAATGTGATATGCATATTAATTAATAGTTTTGGTGATTGCATTTTATTAGACATAGTATTTTTGAAAAAGTGTTGCATGTTTATTCCTAAATTCCAATACATTTTTAAGAAAGCAAACCTCCGAAGAACCTGTCATGCTTTTATTTAAAAAGTCTTTTCGTTTAACAAGTTTAATTGATTATGACTCCTAAATAAAAAATAATTTACGTAAAATTCTTAACACGTGCTCAAATTGTAACAAAGAGTATTTAATTTTACGAATAAGTATCGCCTTAACCTGTGTTTGACGGACAACTTAATTATAAACCTTGTCACATAACATCTCAAAAACGCTGATTAAGCAACCGAATGGGTTTAATCTAAAAGTAGGGTTGGAAGACACTTTTTTCATTGCGTTATAAAATAATAAAAATAATACTAATAAGTTATGTCAGCCATTTAAAATTTTAATTTGGACACTGTTAAGTTAATATGACGTTAGACATACTGTAGTATTTAATTAACGTCTGCCGTTGATAGCTTTCTTTTTAATTCAAAGTTCCCCTTATTTTCTTTCCTTTTAAGCTGAAGCAAATTTTGAATGGTTAGGTATAGGAGTATACTCTTTTAAAACCGCATAATTTAAGTTTTACTTAAGTACTAAGCTCTTTGTTCAAACATTTATGTTTACTTTATTTTATTCAGATGAATCAATTGCCAATTAAGTAACATCTGAAAAATAATGAGACTTGTGAAAATGACTTGTACTTTATAGTATGTTTCATATTTAAACTTCATGAAATCATTCCTAATTACTGAAGTATGCAATTAGTTTTAAGCAACAATATGCTGGCTTTTCCCCCATGGGAAATTTGAGAAAATTTACAAATTCTTATAGATTATGAATGAGACAATAAAACACAACAGGATAAGAATGGATAATAACTGTATATAAATTGGCATCAACACACAATGGTTAAAAAACGCAATGCTTATTTATCTGCACAGCAGCCCAGTATAACATTATGCGTGCACCATATTATTCGATAAACTCAAGCATCAAGTTAGAGAGGAGCCTTAAGTTAGAGGACACTCATACTATGTAAATCATGCCTAAGTGAAAACAACACCAGAAATCGTCGTAACGCTACCGTTTAAATAACTATTCGAAAGTTCTTTTCGTAAATTTATTGGAATAATCGTTTATTTAGCTTTAGAAAATTGGTCAGTTTTTGCTTCTGCCTGAATTATGATAATGAATCTTTATTTGTCGCTGCATATGCATAATGCTCTATTATCGTCGTGCGTCACTCCGTATCGTATGGGTAGCAAAAATACATGTTTTAAGCGACATGTTTTAAAATGATCTTTCGATTGCTATTTATTAAAAACATTATGTAAATAAATGAATGGTCAACACAATCTATGCTATTCTAAAAGTGATTAATGACTAATTCTAATGTGTTTCTGTGTTATCCAAAAAATCAATTATGTGTGTTTTTACGACGGGTCCTGTTTGTTGCGAAACTGATCAGAATGAGCAGTTTTGAATTTTAGTTTTAGTCCTTTTATAATTCAAAATTGTTTATTGTTTGCTTTTTAAATTTTCAGAAATGTTTCAAGTTGCTGTTTGCAGGATGTGCCGCAAAGAATGAGTACCTTCTTATATAAAGTCAAAGATACACCATTTGTCAAACCACCCGTTACGAATGATTCATTTTGAGTTAGCTACGAATATTCCAGTTTCTGTATTTTTTTGAAGAAAATATATTGCGATTAGAGGTTTCAAATTATCTTTCACTTATTCTAGCGCCCCATTAGAAGACAAGCCGGCCTATCCGACATTTTGGTTCCGAGACAGCTTCGGATTAAGTCTTTTTTCATGTATTTGGAAGCACGTTAATATTGTCTCTGGTTGCTCTGGAATTAAATAAGTAGCGACTCGGGAAATGTTTTCTGCAATGAAGCTCACTTTCATACCGCACTTGTTTTAAGCCTACCAGCGGGTGACCGAGCTCCGCTCGAGGAAAACAGGTATCGAAGCTAACTCGAAGATTTAAATTTTCAATTGTGATTTATCAAAACAATACATGCCATAAGAATTATTTGTGAAACTATTGGTGAAAAGATAACCGGTTAAAGTGCACCATTGTAAACTACTCTAAACAAAGTTAGAGTTTGGAAAGGGAACTATTCTATACAAAGATTAAGTTTGAAAAGTCATAGGAAATAAAATGTAATTGATAGTAAAAAAAAACTATACAATTAAAGAAATGGTACAAAGTGAGCAGTGTAAAGATTGAAGTGTGTTGAAGTTCAATATTTTTGTCAAATTTATTTAGAAAAACCAAACCTCGTGAATCCTCGTGGCCAAAAACCCCAGACCCCCAAGTTTACCGGAGTTAATTAATTCTGGGACGATTTTCGACTTGGCAACCATTCCTCGTATTACATCTAACGTGTACCAGGGGACCGAGTCCGCTCGGTTACAAAAAAAGGGGGTTTGTAAACTCGGTTTTTTTTCTAAAGTGCGAAGTACTTATTTAGATAAACTTGAAAAGCATTTTTGAGCCTTTGGTTGCAATTACGCATTCAAAACAGCCGTAATTTATTTTAAAAAACACAACCCTATTTAATCCATGCTCACCGTAAAATCACACCTAATGTAATTTCATTTGGCGCCGAAGGCGCGGGAGGATTTGATGCGAATGGATGCAGAGTCTCTGTTCTCCAGAACACATTTGGTTCCAGTTGGTTTTGACTTTCACTTCACTTTACACTCCAGGTCCCCCCCCCCGTACATACCACAACTCGATTTTTAACCGGGATGGGGCCCTGAAGAGCGCTCTGTTCATTTTTGAAGAAGGCGCAAGGACCGAGTAAACCCTTGGGCCAGCACACCCCAGAGGTTTCGTTTCACTTGGAGGATTTTGTGACCACGAACATTTTTAACGTCCCCCAGCAACCATTAATGAAGACGGTGGACCTTTGATCGGCGGCTATATGATCGACCCGAGACCCTCCGGTTACGAGTCCGACGACTTACCGATTGGACTGCCGCGGCCTCAGGCCCCTATATAGACGAGCCGACGCATCAAAATTACCACTTTGGATCCAGCGCATGTGTGAGGATTGTCTTTTCTGGCCAGTTATCGCTTTTTGGTAACTTTTTACGTAAATTTAACAAAGCTTGGCAATGTCCCGAAACTTTACTCTGGTAACCCTAATTCCTCAACAATGAAAAATGAAAGTGAAAGTTAATGAGTTGGATCCAAAGTGGTGAAACTTAAGCTTGATGCGTCGGCCTGTCTATATAGCGGCTTTACCGCTGCCCATACCCAATTCTAACTTTATTTTGATCGATCTCTTTTAAATTTCAAAAGCAATAACAATTCTAACATGTTGCCAAAAATTATTTGCCAAATACCATAAAAACATAAATTTACGCTGATGTGATTAAATATGAAATCCATTGTTAGCACGCGGTTGCTAAGAAACGGTAACAATAAGAGTAATCATAAGGAAAATGGCGTAGTAAGAAATCTTCTCAAACGTTTAATGAATCCTATCTGTAACTCCGAACTTTTCGACCGTAGCGCTTCAAAACCGGTGCCAATCGATTCCCCGTGGCCAAAAACCCCAGACCCCCAAGTTTACCGGAGTTTATTAGATCTGGGGCGATTTTCGACTTGACAAACATCTCTCGTATTATAGTATAGGATATAAAAAAAAATATTTATGTAGACGAAACAGTCAATCATTATACTGTTAAAAATTTTAAACCAAATTACGGTTCGTATGTGAAAGTTTCAGCAAAAATAGGATCGACCAAACATTTTTCAGAAGCCACAATTGTACAGAATTATGGTGATATCGCCTCTAAGAGCTAGTTTCACTATTTCTGAATTCGTCAATGGTTCAACTTCAAAAACGAACTGAAGTTAGTTCACTCAATGGCAACGAGAGCATCGCGATCGCAGTCGACAGATGCAAGACCAAGCGTATAAGTGTTTGAATTTGTACGAAACTTTGTGAAGACAATTGGAGAACAAGGATTGTAATATTTTGAGTTTCTCATGACTAGCTAAGCCTCAGATGGGCTGTCTCATTGCAATTAGCCATCACATTTGATGTTTTGCTAGTATTTTTTTTTACGCGAGTACACATATCATTGTTTCCACGCCTGTCCCATCTGGAACCAGATGTCAGTTACTCGGCTTTACCTTATAGTAGAGCTCCTTCAGAGGACAGGCTGACTTATCCGACATTTTGGTTCCAAGACGTTCTTGGATCCAGCCTTGTTACAGGTATTTGAAACAAATTAATATTATACCTGGTTGCTCTGGCGTAAAATAACTTTTGATTAGTTAGATAAAGCATCACATTAGGTAAACTTAAAAAGATAACTTATTTCTCGAATTTAAAAACAGTTTATTGGGAAATGTTTCATGAAATTGGGTCTATTTTCATATTACGCTTGTTTTAAGCCTGAGTTTATGAAATGTTTTTGTCATATATAGACAAAAATAGTCAAATATCATCTATGCAGCTACAATTCAAGCTTAGTTCCCACTTTTCTTCAATGCGACTTGAGTACAGATACCAGTGGCTCCACGCCCACTGTTTTGGAACCAAAATGTCAGATGAGTTAGCTTCCCTCTTATCTTATCGGGGCTTTATTTAGTCCAAGCTTACCAGACTTTTTTCATTGATCCGTTCAGCGAGACGAGGTAAACTCAGCCGGCCTTTATTTATTTTAAATACCCTTCAACTTGAACAGTTAATACTGCATATCTAAGTAGTATATTTGTATTCTCGAGACCTTGAAAATGTCTGGTTGACATTTCAAGTATCTGAATATTGGAGAAATTAGCCACATTATTTGTACGCCGTCAACTTATTCAGCATTAAAATTTAAATTTCGTCTGTCGATTTGAATTTCCCAGCATTTTCTTTATTCAAATTAACATATTTTCGTAGCAATATTAAGCCACTTTTACTTTAATTCAATTCGTAAAAAATAAAATAAAATAAAATATTGGATTTTTCAGATGGGACTAAACAAGAGTAGTCAAGTTTTCCAAAAAAAATATGTAATATATTTCTGAAATTCTATTTAAACATAATTGAAAAGCTTTTAGCGTTTATATTCCTTTAAGCCCAAAACTGCATTTATCTAAAGTGAATATATTATGTTTAAAACATTAAAGATATTGCAAATCTTGTTTGAGAAACTCTTAGTAAATGAAAGTCAAATCTATGTTTAGATAAATATTTTGGCTGCACATGTGATCTCTGAAATACAACAATGCTCATTTCTATTTAAATTTCTCTGAAAATACAGATTTAATTTTTTAGTATTATTTTAGTTAACTATGAAGTTTTGCTCTCTGACGACAGTACATTTAGTTTAGAATATGACTAGTTTGAATAGATTAGAACAAAATGTTGAGAGTAAGTCTTTAACTATTTTATTGGGATATATGTTACTTTTACTTATTTTTATGGGCACAGCAGGTCTTTGCCTCTCTGAGCTGTTGCTCGAATAAGTTTAGTTTACTTAGTTTCGCTATCAGAAACTCAAAATAACGGCATTCTGTTAAATCAGGAGTTGTTTCCATTTCATTGATATACAACGTTAGTGAAAATGTAAATAATGACTAAGTACACATTCAAAATTTTTCAAACTTTATAAGAAATCTGCCTTACGGCGAAGAAAGAAGATGTAGATATAACAATATCAATATTTATGCCATTTTTTTACTGCACATATAAGCAATTACTAATGCATTTTTTATTATGATTCCATTTATCACTGCAGGGCAAAAATCGCAGTGACACGTCACAAAGTAAAAGAATTTGGACATTTTACACTTTTCACTTCAGGGTCCCTCGTACGTTCTGCAACTCGTGGTTTAACCGGTTTAAAGGGGCCCTGAAGAGGGCTCTGTTCTTTTGATCCAGACCAAGGGCATAACATACCCATGGCTCAGTACCTCCATAGGTATCATTTTACTTGGAGGACTTTGTGACTTCGACCCTAAATTAGCGTCGTCCAGCCACCATAAGAAACAACGGTGGATCTTTTATTGGCTAGGATCGCACCCGGGACCCTCCGGTAACGAGTCCGACGACTTACCGATTTGGCTACCACGATACATCTTACACTAGTCACTCTGTGACGTATTCGTTAAGGGCAAAACTCAGGTGAAACGCTGCATCTGCAAAAGTGCGTTACACACCCAAATTTTTACTTGCGTAAGCGCGGAATTGGCGTTTTTGCGAAAACAACGTTCTACAAGAATCCGAAAACCCGAAAATTTGCGTGTTCAACGCACTTTTGAGGATGCAGCGTTTCACCTGAATTCCACCCTATATCCTCATGCAAAATAACATTTCCTATCAGACATTTTCAGACATTGTGAAGAGGGAAGATTGCCAAAATGAATGGTAGCTAAACGAAATAGGTAGCAGTAAAAATGCGAAGCATACATATTTTTAAAACTAACATTGTGAATCTTAAGAGCATCTGGGCCCAAATGTCAGTTAACTCGGCTCCTCCTTATAAGGGCCTTAATTTAATCCAAGCCTTCCAGACTTTGTTGAAGAAATTTCTTAATGATCCGTTCAGTAAGACTAGGCATAATCAGTCTGCCTTTTTATTATTTCGATTACCCTTCATCAAGTAAACTCGGCAAATTTAAGTAGTATACTAAGTAGTATATTAAGTAGTTTTCTCGAAACCTGAAAAATGTCTGGTTGACATTTGAAATATCTTCTTTTTTTATATCACGTCACTCTTATGAATGATATTAGAACGCTCTCTTTGCGATTTCGGGAAGATATTAATGAAACGTCATACTGTATCGTCTCCGCGAACTATTTGAAAAAGTACTACAACCAGGGACGTCATTTCAAGTTTTTCCAGGGGGGGGGGGCAAAGGGTCCAAACACAATGCAGTTTCATTGGAAGACATAAAAAACCACGCCCACATATGTAAATACATTGATTTCTCAAAGTCGGGGAGGGGGGGGGGGCAATTGACCATCCCTGCCCTCCTCCTTAAATGACGGGAATGACTACGATCTGCTAATGACGTTTCAATGAGGTTCCATTACAGTCTTGCAATTTTATAATAGCGGTACGTTTTAGTCACTGTACTTTTTAAAATTTAGAGGAATGTGAGGCAAAGTGAAAAGCTAAGATAATTTACTGATTTCAAAACGAACAGATTGGAAATTTGTTTTTGAAATCATAGTCTTTAGCGAATGAACAAGATAGTTTACAGTAAATCTTGCATTGAGACATTTTTTATTATTGGCAGTAAATTTATACCTTCAAAAAGAGTGGAAAATTTCCACTTCACTTCCTTTGTTCAGGAGACCAGGGACGTCATTTTAAGTTTTCCAGGGGGGGGGGAAGGGTAAAAACACAATACAATTTCACCAGAAAACAACAAAAACCACGCCCACTTATGTGTAAATACATTGATTTCTCAAAGTCGGGGGGGGGGCAATTAACCTCCCCCCTGCGCCCCCACCATTATTGACGGGCCTGCATGAGACAAAGTGAAAAATAAAATATTTTACTAAATAAATATTTGCTATTCGATTATTAAAAATAGTTTTAATCAAATGATTAAAAAAATAAAAATGAATGAATACAGGAAGAGACAATAAAGCAATGAACGAATAAATAAGAAAGCAAAATAATTATCACGTGAGAAAAAATAAGTGGATTAATGAAGTGGTGAACGAATCAGTAAAAAAGTAAGCGAATGACTTAATAAGTAAATTATAAAATGAAGAAATATAAATGAACTTATTAATGAATAAATGAATACGTAAGTGATTTAATAAATATATGAATCAGTAAGCGAAATGCGCAATATCATTTTGTCCCATCCACTTTGTGCCGCATGCAATTGACTAATCTAGTATAAAACACTTCAAAACAAATAAATTCAATATAAAATAAACAAATACTTTACCGAATGTTTAAAAGTTCCAATTAATACCTTACATGATAATCACAAGAAATTTATCATTTATAATACTAAAAAAAACTGAAAAAAATACTAACAGCAAAATTTTCCAATATGAGTATTAATGTTTCAAAATTGCTCCCAGAACACTACTTAAGAGGTTCGTATTTCGTGACTGGAATAGTCTATATCCGTGGGGTTACAAGTGAAACACAATAAATCAAAATTATTATTTTCAGATTTTTAGTTTATCTTACACACAAAAATGAGCTGTTTCTACTGGTGAAACCCACTAAGTCATTTCTTTATTTAATTCAGTTTTTTAAACAAATTTGTAATCACATTAAGAACTCAAGCCAAGTAGTTCTTACAGGTAAAACACACTAAGGAATTTCGTTGCTTTCTAATGTTGAAAAATATTTCATAGTAAAAGTAAAACACACTAAGTCTATGACTTAGTGTGTTCAATTCTCAGGATGTCAATTCCAAAGAAGTTATAATAAAAATTTTTTGATCAGCGTTTTCTCAAAATCATGTTTTTTGACTTAGTGTGTTTTACTTGTAACCCCACGATATGTGGGTTAATACTGTTACACGTTGACCAGATAGATGGCGTTAAAAACAAAGTAAATATTTCACCATTTCACTTTCCCCTACATTCTCCCCTACTTACCTCCGAATATTAATATTTCTTTAAGAATCAGACATTTTGTTGGGGGATGATTGTCAAAATGGATCATACCAAAAAAAAAAAAAACGTACAGCCGAGCCAGCGGATTCCGATTGGAATACCGGTCAAAAGAATATTCTGCACAATGCAATGAATGAATTTCAATGTACGAACCCGTTGTAATGTGCTTTTGCGAGCCCCAAACAATAGAATGTCTGGCTTATTAGAATATTTTTGCGATAGATTGGCGATTGTATGAAGAGGGCTCGACTGTAGCAGTACAAATGTAAAGCAAGAATATTTTTAAAATTGACATTTGGATCTAAACGTTTTTCATTTTTTTCTTATTTTTTATTTCGAATAAATTATTATATATGAAAATATTAATTAATATATTTTTTGATATTTAAACTCTATTTAACAGAAGAAGTATTCTTTCAAACTGAATTAGCTACAACTTTTTATTACTTACAAAAATAGTCGCTCACCCAGATTTCTAAACTATTTTTGTGCGACTACCAAACTGCATCAAGTCTCAAAGCAGTGGAATTACAATTTGCGAAACTTGGGCACCCGAAGGCAAATCCCGAGTCTAATGGCTAGCATAGCTCATTAGTTACCAGAAGTCTTATCTTCAACTTCTCATCGCAACCATCCATCTACTGCCATTGGAGTTAATCCGCGGGGAAAACGGGGATCATGAACTAACTTATTTCTAACGCAATCAATATAATAATTATCTTCTACAATCGATATGGCTAATAAAATAAATATGGAGGATCATGATCAATGTAGGCGTAACTCAATGGTACTTGAATCATAATGCATGAAAGTTATAGCTCAATATTTTTTTAATACTTGAAATAATGTTTTGGACAAAAGAGTGGAACAGTTTCTTGAGTAGGAAGAAAGGATGTAAAGTAAGTTGTGACCAAAGGAAGCAATAAATGGATAAAGTGCCTTTGAAGCAAGATTGTTTGTGACAGCTTTAAAATTCTAATCGGCAAAATGTTGATGTGACGAAGCTACGTAGTTGCTTTCAAATATTATTTTAAAAAAAAAGAATAAAAGTAATTAGGTACCAAGTTAAAATATTTTCTTTTTTGATTAGTTTTTGCGAAACGCAATGAAAAATGATAGTCCGTACAGAGTAAGTTTTGTCAATAAACTTAACAACTGAACTGCAAGGGGGAATGCATATTTGAGGATTTTGGACATTTTACAATTTTTAATCGCACATATTGTTGCAGATTTCTTTGATTCACTTCAAGTCATCAGTTTAAAACCATATTTAAAAACTTTGGCAGTGAAACTTCTTGTGCAAGCGCTTTAAAATGCTAATCAAACAGTTCCTCTTCTTAAGAACGAAAAAGATGATGAACGGGGACACATATGTAGGGGAACATGGGGCAAAGTGAGCTAAATTTACCTGGTTCAAAATAAAAAATGAAAATTCTTGAAACTTATTATACCATTCATAGAAAAAAAAAACATGCTCTCGTATTCGAAGACTGGAAACACGTGTAAAGTGTTATATTTTCAGGAATAATGAGCTCTACAAATTTCTATTGGTAAATTGTTGCTGATGGGAGTCATCTTAAAATTATAATTAGCATCCAACGTAAAGCAATAGAAGTATTCAAAACTATTATAATTTTTATGATTATGAACATTACCATTTTATATTTTAAAAGAACAATTTGTAAGTAAATTTTCTTAAAAGTAGCCCTAGTAGCTTTGTAGTCTATTTATTTATTTTGAAGTTAGTTATATTGAAGAGAACAGTTCTCTCACAGCTTTGATATTGTATGCTGGGCTTTTTTCACTGAGGAAGGTGCTCCATTTTAGCCTTCAAATAGCTATTTGCTGTACTTTCTACCTAATTTGTGCTTTATTTACGTCGATTTTTAACTTCAAATATATTTTAGCACAAAACTTATTTGATCATTTTTTATTTATTTATGTTTATATATATATTTATTTTTTTTTTTGAAGAGGCACATGCCATTAATGTGTACTTTAATTGAATAGCTACTTTTTCCCACCTCAGTGACACCGCGCTTTCAGATATATCGCTCTTATTTATTGTCTCCCTACAAGAGCAATTGCTTACTGTACTGTAATAGAAACTATGTAATTAACGTCCGATGACCGAATAGTAATTAACTTTTGAAAAGTTTGCAAAAATTCACTTAATGTATTTGTACACTAAACCACCGATACTTTTCTTTCAAATCTATTTTTTCGAATAGTTTTTCTTCTTTTTACACACTGTAAAAAATGAATATTGTTCCCACAGTATGATACAGCTAATTTCACAGTAATTAACTGTAAAAATTGTTAATTTTACAGTAATGAATAATAAAAATTCTACTTTTACAGAACTAAACTGCAAAGTTGCTAAATTTACAGTAATAAACTGCAAAGTTGCTAATTTTACAGTTTATTACCGTGCATTTTATGGTTTTAAACTGGAACTTCTGTTGTCAGTATTATACTGTTGTTTTTGCAGTATAATACAGCTAAATTTTACGATAATAAACTGTAAAATTTCTAACTTTACCGTACGAAACTGTAAAATTGTTAGTTTTACAGTTTATTACCGTACATTATACAGTTTTAAATTGGAACCTCTTCTGCCAGTGCTATATTGTAAAAACAACAGCGTTATTTTTACCACAAATCAGTTTTTAGAATCATTTCTCTTCTTTTCAAAAATGTAGTTTTTTATTTTCTTTAACCAGATAATTTTAATGATTATACTTCAACTAACTAGAATTAGACTGTATCCATTTTGATCACGGAATGTCCGTTTGGGAGAGATTTGTCTGGAGTACAAAATTTCGAAATCAAAAAGCTTATGTCCCAATCCAGTAGCTTCCTACTTTCTGATGCTCAAAAACTAGCATTTAGAATACACATATATATCAACGAAGTTTAGTTTATTCGAAAACATTAATAATGAATATTGACGTTAAATGAGCTTATATTTCGAAATTAATTTATTGGGAGGAAATCCTAAATGCTGCTTCCTCATCATTAAAGTTAAGTTTACGAATGTCAAATTGAACCTCAGAATTCGATAAGCTTTGATCTCTTAATTTATCCGCATCAATATTTGCTTTTCAATTCCATTTATACTTTAAAAGGTATGTTGAAAGAGTCCTTTTTGTTTCTTTTGATGAAAGCCTCAGATAAGATGGCATGTCGAAAGTTGTTTTCGAATTGCTGTAAGTTTAAATTTTTCAAGATGTTTTCTCATGAATTTTCATAATTTAATGACTCAATGCTTTAGATAAATAAATAAATAGAGAGAGAGAGAGAGAAAATAGTTTGATAAAAATACGTGGTCTGTATTTATAATGAATGTTTTATATTATTTTTTTTAAATAAAGTGTAGTCAATTGTGTACGACGTCCTTGTTTCATTCAGTTAGAGCTCCTTAGAGGACAGGCTGACTTGTCCGACATATTTTTATGCATATATACATTAATAAATTTAAATATCCCATTTTTATAAAAAAACATTAAAAAAAATATTTTCATCGATGGTACTTAAAAAAGTGCCTTTAGGACTTGCTGTTAGATATAGTTTTTAGTTTAAATAATAAAATTCTAATCAGTAAGATAATGCGAGCTAACATTGAAAGCGTTTAAAGAAAAAATATTAAGTTACGAGCGTGAGTATATCGACATAACACTATAACATAATTCTACGAACTGCAGCTAAGTTTTCAGCGGTAAGTACGAGCATTATATTTCCAAACTTTTATGTTAAATAGCTCTGTTGTGAAAAACATTTCTTGCTTTAGCTGCGAGCAAGCTTAAATTGTGCGATTTCAGTAAGAAATCGAAATTTTAATGATTAAACTTCCGTTTATAATATCTTGGTTTGTGTTATCTTTGGTTTATTATGTAATACGAAATACGATATTGTACTAAGATATAAATCTTTTATACAAACAAATGTGTCAAATATAACTTTCAATCTTTCTCCGAATGACTTCTATTGTAAATAAATCCGTATTAACTAAATTGCTCCATTACCAACAAAATAGAAACGCAGGTAAAAAGCACGTGTTTACTCAATTATAAACTGCATACATAGAAGAGGTAACAACGACAACCGAACAATAACCAAATGCAAACAATGAAATAAAAAATAAACAAATTGGTCACAAGTAAAACGTCGCGTTACTACTAAAATACTTTTGTATTTCGACAAAAATAACATTTTCAAATAAATTGTCGTAAAGTGTTGCGACTCTGAAGTGAAAAATCATTCTTTTCAAACTGTGTATGTTTAATTGTAAGTTTGCGAGAAATATTTAATGTTCTCTTGAATTTAAGTACAATAAAACTAACGTCCCCCAAATTAAAACTTTCTAATTCAGCTTCTCGTTATACTGTCTGGGAATAAAAGGTCACGTGTGGAAAGTAAATTCTTGAGACTCTTTGTTTTCCCCCCGTAAATTAATTTCGTCTTTTGAATTTATGTTTCAATTTATCCTACTTTAAGAGGTAAGTTTCCTTTGAATTTTAATAAGTAGCTTTTTATGTTTCAAACTTTATTTCAGTTAGTTAATTGAGAAAACTCGGCTATATAGTTTTTATTAAAATATTCTAAAAGTGTTATGTATTGTTCAAAAAAGAAGCATTTATTTTAATAAAGAATTTACTTTTTAAACTGACATGTTTATAAACCTCTAATGGTGAAAAATAGATAAAAATTCTAAAACCGTTTTTCAGTTTCCTTGATCGAAATAACAGATTACAACGGTTTGGTACACTGAAATTTATTACATTGCGTGGTATATTATTTTATCCAATAATTCCAATAAGTGAACTTGACTGTCTGCAATATAAGGTCTATTATGCGTTTATATTTTGATCTGTATGAGTGCAAGTGATTATCAATTAAGGGTTGGGAATTTTTTCTCTCTTACTTTTAAGGTAGTACTTTGAAGTTTAAACACATTATTCTGCAATAAGGTCTTGAGTTACAATCAAACTGCAGGAAAATAATGCATATCTGGCTTATATGCAAGCATTTAAAATGCTTAACTTCTAAATTGCATAGCATACGGCTGCATTTTCCGCCAAAAATCCTGTATTCATTTAATGAAATAAGGTGCATACGATTTGACATTAAAGCGACAGAGTTAGGAGCATTTTCTATTTAGTGCTTAACCTTGCGTATCGTAATGAAAATAAATTGCTTTATTTTGTCAACCAGTTTAAATAATCTACAAAGCAAGATTAATTGCTTAACTTTGTTATGTATGCTAACGCTTTCCCTCGAGTATACTTTAGCCTCAATGTCATTAAAAAGAAAGTCCTTTAAAATTGGGATGTTTTAAGAAATTTAAATCTTTCGTGTATAATTCAATTAGGTCACGTAGTATAATGGTGCCTAATGTATTAATGAATTTTTAAATTGAAGAAAGTAATTGATTTATAAATTAATATTCTGTTTTCACGGAGAAAATTTATCATATAAGTTGAAAGCACACAGACACAAAATTGATATAAGAAGATTTTTAAGTGTCGGGTGAGGGGGGATGCCGTGTAAAGGTAGTCCCGGTTTTTTCTGCAGATGATTCTATGTTGTTGAATAGCAAAAAGGATCTTAAATATCAAATGGATCCATTTTGTCATTAAATTAGTTACAACTTCAAGGCTGAGCTAATAAAGAAAGTTTTTTAAAAACAAATAATAAATATATTTAATATCAATTTGAAGTGTTTTCCTGCACGTTTATTCAAATATAACGTATTTTTTTCTCAATAATGTATACATCTTTACATATATAGAATAGAAAATATGTGTGTATATGAATGGATGCACTCCTTATACAATCCACAGTTTGCGTCGGATCTGAACCCAATTTGTCAAGGATGTACTAGGCAGCCAATGATCCGATTTTAAAATGTAAAATGTACAATTAAAAACTAAAACTCACAATTTAAATTTTCTTGCTAGCAAAATTTATTTCCAAGCAAAATGTATTTTATTATATAGTCTAATACCCATTTACAGTATATAGGGAAATCAATGAAACGCTGTAGAATCGTAAAAATGGTTTGTATTTACAGTAAAATACTTGGAATAGTAATTTTATGTGATGATACAAGGTTCACTTGTCAACTGGAATTGCTTTATATTTTCTTTCCCTTTTTTCCTTAAAGCTTCTTGTGTAGCTTTTCCTGCTATGAATAGCTTGCTGAACTTCCCGGTGAAGTGACCAACAGTAATCCCCCATCATGTTGTAGCATGTGTTTCAGCAGTGCTGCCAACATCATCTTTGTTCATTAGACCTATTTTTTCATGTTATCTTAACTATGAAAAAGCTGTTAAATTCTAAAAATGTTTCTTTATTTCATGAATGTAACTATAAAATGTGAATAAATGGTGGGTGATACAACTTTTTAAGCATCATATTTGGATTCAGTAACCTAAACAACATAAGAATAAGGTATTTTCATTAAAAAAGTTTTTTCATCGTTGGCCTGTGTAATTTTTAAAATTTGCAATTTTTACACTTTATTACTGTAAAATTAGCTGCAATATATTGTAAAAGCAACATTTATATTTTACAGTGTAGCCGACCTCATCATCTTAAATATTTTGCTTTCAATTGCCGGTGCCTTTTAGACAAAAATACAAATTAAGAATTGAATGCATAAAAGGACGAACGAGACAACTGCCTCAATTGATATGCGCAAAATAAGCTTCTAAGTTTGATGTCAACATATTGTTCATGCAATTTGTTTGATGAGCCGTTGAGAGGAAAAAGAGTGTAAGTCAACAAAGCAAGGTTTTGAGTATGTTTTGATGTACACTTGTGCATTGTTAGTCAGTATCATTTACTTTCCCTATGACTGCCACTGCATCTGATACCACGAAAATTAACTGTAACTGAATCCGTTCCATAACAAAAAAAAAAAAAGAAAGAAAGAAAGAAATGACATGTGCGTCGAAGCAGCGCTGCTTCAGCTCAGTATTTAGTCCCCTCCCCCCACCCCCGTGGCTAAGTGATTTGAGACACAAAATATAACAGGGTGAGCAAGGGATATCAACTATTCTTCAGAAGTCACTTAAGTGATCGCACGAATAAACGAAAAACCTGGATTTCGGATTTCATGCGATGGTAGAGAAGATGTCAACCTCATTTCTACCTGCACACGTATTGAGGGGTTTGTTTTAAACTCAAGATACAGGTGAAAAAGCGAACCAAACCATCAATATTTACCATTGACGTTTTGAAATACAATTTGTATCTCTTAACATTGTATGAATGTTTTTTTTTTGTTTTGAGGTATAGTTGTGAGAGCGATATTTTTGGCCACTTGTTTATTTTCAGACATTCTGTTTTAATTTTCAGCACATGCTAATGGTTTCAATTTAATAAACTTTTCATTCGGTCCAATTTAATCATCAAAACCAATGGTTATTTGCGAAGTTTAATTGCAAATGTATTATTCAATTCTCCATACCTAAAATTTAACCTTAACCCATACCTTAAACTTTACCTTCTGGTCCGACACAAATTACTGCTACTTAGAGATTACAACTCCTATTCCGTTTTTAAATTTAGTATATTAAAAATGGTTAAATCTAGACTGAAAGTAGAATAAGGTTAATGCAAATTTCCAATTGTGAAAATAGAAATTATATAAAAAAAATATTACACCACTTTTGCTCTCAATGGCTGTTTTATGTATTCAAAAGTATATATTTTTTTAAAACTAAAAGATTGTAAAATCTACTGTCTGTTTGCATATTATGCGGTTGGCAGCCACGAATGCTTCCGTTTAAAAAAGGGAAGATAGGTTCAGGATGCGCACTTCCCGATGCCTTCAATTTTTGTTCGCTTGCTACTTCCTCGTTGCATTTCCCTCCTGTTTCGAGACAGTAAGAAGAAACTTGGCGCGTGCGCAGATGTGACGGAGGTTAAGCAAAAAAGTGTTAGACAGTATATTACGTGTATCAACTCCGTCAGTCCCAGCGTATAAAAAATAGCATGCCATACCATTTACCTAAAACAAAAAAAAATACTCATGGAAATACGCCACGATATTTCTGTGCCTCATCCACGAACATTTGATCAACGCTTGCTTTAAAAGTGTCACACTGATCAAGACTTCAATTATCTGAAACTAAGACTAACTGAAAAGTCTACTCACTAGTCTAACAGAAATTCCCTACGTCCGGAACTATGAAGGGCCTCTATAAATGATAACATTTGAGCAAAAGAAGTAAAAATGAACATATTTCCCACTTTTTCCGCTAAATATATCTAAAAGAAATGTACTTGAACGTATTTTATAAAAATGAAATCTAATAACCGTATTGCCTTTCGATGATAAGTTAAAAAAGAAAGTCGCCGATTGCTGGTAGATCGAAAATGTTTTGACATCAAGATTCTATGAAAACATTGAAAGGGAGAAAAACTTCCTTCACTCAAAATTCTTCTGAAGATGGAATCAAATTTACTTTGTCTGAAAAAGGAACAAATGGAATTTCTTTTGTTTGGGTTGAAGGTAGAGAGAAATGAACAAATGACGAAACTTTCCGAGTTTCTTGATTTTTCTTTTGATGTGGAATCAAAATCGCTTTAGAATCGATAGCGATGCTTCATTTTCGAAATAAAACAATTTTATTTTCATCGTTTGTTAAAAGGTGGCTCTTGTGTTCATTGAAAATTGCTTGTTATTGTTAGTCATGTTTAAAGGAGTGTTTAAAGTAATACCTTTTGTCAGAGATATAGCAAAACTTTTACACGTAAGAAACAACGTTCTAAAAACACGTAAACGTTATTGATGAATTTAAAAATTCCACACAAATCGTTGAAAAAAAAAGACAGGGTGCAGCAGAGAAACTTGCTGATTTTAATTGGATGCTAACTAGCAAGGAGTGGTCAGAAAGGAGTCGGGAGAGTCTCATTTTAAAGAGAGGATATTGAAGTTTTATTATCTTACAATTTAGTTGTTGCCATGCGTTGGACAAAAGAGCAACGAGCGTTTGCCGCCGATGCTTACCCCAGTCGAGGCCAACATCCCAGTCAATATGCTCGAAAAAGTGGAACAAAACTTCAAATCTAGGGTAGATCAGTGCATCATTAATGGGGGGGGGGCGCCATTGCCCGATGTAATATTTAACTCTAGTTAAAATAAAAATTCAGAATGAGTACAATATCTTATAAAAAGATTTTTCAAATCAGCAAATTTTTCCACCGCACCCTGCAGTTAAATCATTTTTTTTTAAATATTATTCCCCAATCTTTTTTTTTTTTTTGAAAATTTTTAGTGATCTGAATCTATTTTTTAAATTAGAAGACGACATGCAGGAAAACAAAAGTGTATAATGGAACATTTATTTTCAAATAAAGAATTATTTAAAAATTGTCGCCAAGATCAAAATTTATCATGTTATATTTCTTAAAATATAAATGAAAATCGTACATAAAATACGTATATTAATCATCTTAAGAAGACATTGATAAAACAGAAACAGTAATGTGGAGCTAAAGATCGTTTCTATGATCCTCTGCAGATTTAGTAGCAAGTTTAGTAATTTCACTCCAACAATGCTTTGATCCTCTTTCAATAAAAGTAGCAAAAAACAAAAATTAATGCACCCCTTTTTTAACATAGAAAACTCCTGTTTAAAACTAAAATATTTTACTCTAAAACAATCAAGTTCTTGGGGAGGAATTGAATTTCGACAACGTTGACTAAGAGCAGTAAAATATAATTATAGGCCATGTATTATTTTTCACTAAACTTTAAAAAATATACATCATTCATCGCAATTTAACTACAACGCTGACTCCGAGCAGTAAAAAATAATTATAGACCATGTATTGTTTTTCACTAAACTTTAAAAAATATACATCATTCATCATAATTTAACTACAACGCTGACTCCGAGCAGTAAAAAATAATTATAGACCATGTATTGTTTTTCACTCAACTTTAAAAAACATACATCATTCATCATAATTTAACTACAACACTGACTCCGAGCAGTAAAAAATAATTGTAGACCATGTATTATTTTTCACTAAGCATATAAAAAATATATATCATTCATCACTGATTTAATTTAGAAAAACGAAAATCTCCGTACAATTTTTAAAAGACAAGCAAAGGAATTACCAAAAAAGTTTTGCCATTAGCATTGGAAAATAACGAAAACTTCTTAAAGCGAAAGGAAAATTGAACAGTCAGGAAAATCAGTCGAATCTTTAAAGATAATAATAATCATTTCTTAGAGTGATATCCTAGAGGCTCTTCAATGCCAAGTGTCAAACATGAGTGATTTAGAGCCTAACATTAATCATCCGTCTGGAAGTCACAGAAGATAAATTGAACGCCCTAGAGGTTTTTGAAACAGATTGACATCAGAAGTTTAAAACCTATGGGAGACAACTGCTTTGGATTGATGTTTCTTTTGTTTTGCATTTATTCTTTTGTGATTGGGTTTCGTGTGTATAAGGGATTTGTATTCATTGGGAAGAAACTCATATTTTTTTAAAGAGCAATAACGATGAAGAAAATTTGAAAGCGAAAGGTAAATTCTGATAAAGATTATGTTTTAGTAAGAAAATATTAACGTGATAAATGTTGCCTTTTATCAATATAAAAAGTGTACCATAAATTAAAGAAGCCATAAGTTTTTTTATAATGCCATGTATTATAATTAGACATTAAGAAAAGCGTTTCAAATATTTAAACATTTTAACTGAGTACAAAAACCAGAACAATTCATTTTTATAAAATCTGTAGAAGTTGCCAAAAAATGAAAAAAAAATAATTAATTAAAAAATAAAACCACACACTTACAGATTAAATTACTTTTCTAAATGAACAAGTTTTTGACAGCAGTTTTAGATCTAAATAAATGGGATGGATTGCATTAAATTGCATGAAAGAAGTATAAAATTTATGTCTGCGAAAAAAATGATTAAAAACAAATTTTAACTAATTTGATACGGAATATTTGAAAAAAAAATGTTCGTACACAACGTATGAAGTAAGATGCACAGTAATTTCAAAATAAAAAATAAACTCTAGTTAACTTCAATTAAGAAGTTTGTGGGGACTTACTAAAGTTACTGATAGATCAATGAAAATGAGGAAAATCGAGATAACTGCATTGCAAGTTAAAAACAGTAATTTACATTTAAACTGGGGAGAGAGGTCTCAGTTTTTCTTTTTTCTTCTCTTATTGTTTCCCCTATTTCTCTCTCTCTCTCTCTCTCTCTCTCTCTTTAGATGCATAAAAAGGGTGAAGTATTACTACATAATTTTTGATATGTATGGGGAAAATGCCCTGTAGACGTTGGCCACAAAATTGTTTTTGGGATTAAAGTAAAAACGCAAGTAAAAACGCAAGTAAAAACGCAAATGTGTGCTTTTTAGAAAAGTATTTGACACATTATTTATACTCTGGGATTTTCCAATGAAATAAAAAGAACTGGTTAAATCAATATACCGGCTCTCTCGAAGTGAAAGCGTGCTTATTATAGTTGTTTAACCCAAATCTTTAATTTTTAATCAAATAAAGAAACCATTATTGATCCTAAAAATTTTTAATCAATCGAAATTTCACATTTTTTTTAGAAAATATGATTAGATTCGTCTATTTATATTTTTCCCTTTATTACTTCTTCACATTAAAGCAATGGATAAATTGGCTCTATTTATTTTATTCGTTCGAAAAACAAGACACATTTTTCAGATTATTTTGTAGTACAGTTATTATCCTCCTCCATGTATACCTCCCTCCATATTTGTTTCTTATTAAAAAGATCAAGCATGAGTTTTTAAAAACTGCGTGCAATTTTTTTTATCCCTGCTTACTACTTAATATACCTACTTAAGTATTTGTGATTACTGAACGTTGTTCTGTAGAGTATTCACAAGGGAAATCGTATTTTAAAAGAAAATCCTTTCTGTTGTAACCATTAAAAGGCATTTAGTCATGTATACAAAGACACATACTTCAAAGTAATATAATAACAGTAGTTGCTTCATCTGTTTGTGTGTGTGTGTGTGTGTGTGTGTGGATAAAAGTTTTTGAAAATTAAATATGTCTTTAAACGTAGTTTTTTCCTCATAAAAAGGCGTTTATTTAGTTAACCGTCAAATACCAATCACACTGTTTTTCTTCGCAAAGTTACACTATTTCTTAATATCATATTTCATGTTTTTTATTTTCAAATTTACGTTTTTCTTGAAAGGAAAGAAAACTTTTTGTACAAACATGAAGTGTCTTTTTCTTTTTTGTGCAACTGACAAAGTACTGTTCAAAACGAATAATAAAACCATGTGTTATAATATTGCGAGTAATTTATCTGAAAGCTGCATTCTTGAATAGATTAATATAAAATAAGAAGCTCATATGTCTACCAGGCATTATTACTTTTCTTCCGTTTGGTAAGGAAACAGTGATTCCACTCCCATTGTCCGGAGACAATGACAATTGATATTTTATCGTTGGTGGATGATGGTGATTGATGCATTGTTCATATGAGACTTTTGCGAGTTTAGTCTGGACAAAGAGAATATTTATGCTTATAACATAATTAGTAAGATGACTTATAAACTAAATCCCGAGAGCGTCTGAAATCGGGTAATAATAACTAACGTTACCCGCAAGAGGCGTTACGTGTTGTGAAAATTATAATAAGAAAAGTTGCTACCGGTGCACTGTAATTTGCCACCTTTTTTGTCACCCTACTTTTAGTGCAAGATTTTTTTTTTTTTTTTTTTAATTTGAAAATCCAAAAATGTTAGATCTAGAGCACCGGACGTGATAATAAATAAAAGCATACTATCAGCAAAATGCAATCTATATTTTGCAGTACAAATAACAATATGTAACACGTGGAAATGGAAAATACTTGCAATAAAAATTATAGTAAGAAACTCGAGTCGAATGAAATTTACAGTTGTGGCTCCTAGAATTATACCTCTGACTTTTTGCAGCAGTGCGGAATAACCAAAGATTTAAGAGGAAAAGCCCTTTCAGTCAGATCGAGTGTCATAATTTGCTTGACACTATGGTTGAACAGCATTCCTTAAAACTATGCATTGATCCGTCTGTGAGCCTGACAGGAGTCAATTTTCATACTGAATTGTTGTCTCCGATTTCAAAAAAAAAAAAGAAATGACACTCCTGCTTGCCTCTTCCAATATGCTGTCTGAGTTATCAATGGCATACCAGTAGGTGCAACACCAGTTGATACAGACGGTAGCAAAAATGAAGATTCGTATTCTGGCAGTGGAGTTCTTGTCAAGGACTCTATTGAAATAGTTAGCATAAAGAAAATAAATCTAAATTTTTGTTCGGTTTTCAAAAGTGAGTTTGTAGCTATTGATAAGGGACATTTTGTCTTCTTTTAATACTAGAACTGACTGGATTATCTCCGATAGTCTTAGCGACACCCAACTTTTGTCAAATTGGCACAAAATATGTGATAGAATTAGAATTGCAACAATGCTATTGTCAGGAAGCTAAAACATCTATTGTCCCTGTATAGTTGGACCCTGGTAGCCCGATCGGTAAGGCGTCGGAATCGTAACCGGAGGGTCCCGGGTTCGATCCTAGCCTATCAAAGATTCACCGTCGTCACTAATGGTGGCTGGGCGACGTAAAATAAGGGTCGTGGTCAAAGTCCTCCAAGTGAAATGATACCTCTGGGGGGGTTGTTCGGCCTGACTAGGGGTTTGTTCGGCCCTTGGTCTGGATTAAAAGAACAGAGCGCTCTTCAGGGCTCCATCCCGGTTAAACCACGAGTTGGGGTAGGTACAGGGGACCCTGGAGAGTGAAGTGTCCCTGTGTAATGTACATATTCAGTGTATACCTTCACATGTGGACATTTGGAGTAACAAGGAGGCTGATGTCGTGGCAAAGAAGGGTGTTGGAGAAGTACATTCCTCTACAAATTTAATGACATTTTTGGAATTATGCTCCACGAAAAAACACTCTGATAGGCAATATTGGTTTTTCCCTTTGTCACACTTTTGGTATTGTGCCGATTGTCCAGGGAGATCCCTTGTTTTGCATTGTGACAGGAACAACCAGACAGCTCTCTCCCGCTTTTTCAGTGGCCAATTGAGGAGCCTATCTTTTGTGGGTGGTGTTAAAAACTACCCCATATTTCCTAAATGTAACAAAGAAGAGGCCTCTCCAGCACGTATTCTCAAATGCATAGGCTTGTGTTGTGACGATCTTTTTCTTTCCCGTTACTTCTCTTTGACTTGCTGAGAGTGCACAGTCTCGTAGACCTTGTCAAATGTTGGAGGCTGCACATGGAAGTTAGCAGCAGCAACATGTGTAACACATTTTTTGCTTCTAAGTTATAATTTTTTTATTTGCTTCTATCATAAAAGTATGAAAACACTTTTTTCCTGCGAAAACTTTGCATTTGTATTCAGAAAATAAATAAATAAATAAATAAATTTTAGTTAAACATAGGTAAGGCTCGACCGATGGCATTTTTTGGCCGATGGGCCGATGCCGATTGTTGGCCGATTGTTCAAAGTTGGCCGATGGCCGATGGCCGATTATTTTCCTCTTCCATCGGCCGATGGCCGATGCCGATGGCCGATGGTACAAAAAAATCAAACGATTAGAAAAATAAATGTTTATAAGAGATTCTATGGGTCATTTTTTCATTTCATTCTACTTCTTCAGTCATTCAGAGTTTGGCCTAAATTTTTTGTACTACTACTCGACAAAAACTATGAGAGAGAGATAGACTCATTCGTACCATTTGTACTGGGTGTAGGAGGGGTGCCAATCCTCCCCCCCCCCCATTTTTCATAACCCTCTTGTGCTTTTTATTTTGATTTTTACCCCTTTTTTATTTTATTCATTTTTTTAATATTATTTATTTGTTTTTTTAAATTATAACTATTATTTTTTTATATATTATTATATTTTGAAAGTTCGAATTATGCGCAGAACAGAATCGCTTTTTTCCTTCCAGACATCCCAAGCACATACACACGTACACACAAAAAAAAAATAAATAAATAAATAAAGAATTTAAAGAAATAATTTAAATTAAAAAAAGAACTAAATTAAAAAAAGAAACAAAAATAATTCATATTAAAAAAATAATTAGTTTAAAAAATCCCACCCGCCTCAAAAAAATTGATGACCCAACTGGCACCATAATCCACCCCCCCCCCTTCGTGGGCACCACCGGGGGTGTAGTCACACAGATACTTTCTTAGCTGCAATCCGATTTTCCAAATGTGCGTTTTACTTTTTCTTTTTTTGACTAATCAATTTTAATTTCAATGCAGACTAATATCATAAATTGGCGACAACTGAGTGAAAAATCGCAAAGTGTTTTATAAATAACAAAGAAAGATACAACAAAGATGGAGAAAAAAATCAGATGCTGAATTCGGCGTCGGCTTATTTCTGTTTTTTCAGAAACGTTTTTGAGTATTTCATGCAGTTGCGGTTCATGAAATATTCAGAAAGGTTTCTGAGCATTTCAGAAAGCTTTCTCAGTATTTCAGAAACTCTCTGAAATTTTCAGAAATGTTTTTGAACGTTTCGGAATCCTTTTTGCTGTTACTCTTTTTGTTTTCTTCCACATCTGAATAAAATGATTCGTTTTTTTCCTTACCGCTGAGATTAGTAATATTTCATTTTAAAAAGTAAACAACAACTAATTTAATATAATACTTTTATAATTGTGTAAAAATACAAAATTTATTATTTGTGAATTTTATTATGTTTTTTAGTTCACCAGGCGTTTTATTATTTGTAAAAGTTGAGGTTCATAAAAATAGAGTTCTAACACAAGAAACTGGAAGATTAAAATAATAATTCTAATAATTTTGTATTTTATGGGTAGTAACAGGTGCTACTTCAGTCTGGAATGATATTTTCATGTCCTTTATTCATTAAACAATATAAACTAACCTGCCATTTCAAAGTTTTTGGGCGGGAGGGGGGGGGACAAAAGGTATGTGCTCGATGTATTTTTCGAAAAAATCATCAAAATACAAGCAGAAATGCACAGCATAAAGCAGTAAATTTCAATCCCAGGGGTCCATTACCCACGCCCTTCCCCCCACATCCCAAATGAGGGACCTAAAGCTACATGCAATAAATTTCAAAAATTAAAATATATACTTACTCTATATTTTCAAATGAAACATTCTACAACACAGCGATGACTGTATGTCTTTATAAACAGCACACAATCCTTATTCCGAGTAGCAAATTACTTAATGTGCCACTCGTGTTCAGAGCATTTTCAAGTGAACAGAAAATGGCACACTCTTAAAATATTCTAATACACACTCGATTAAACACTCTTCATGGTATAGTTATTCTTCTGCGCAGCAAAAAATTACTCAAATTTTTCCCCAATTCCTTTTAATACAGCATTCAAAATAAGTAAATTAATTAAAGCACACACAGTCATATTTTAGTGTAATTAAAACGAAAAACCGATGATTTCTTCCGCAGCGAGGAAAGAAATTTAACCCATTAAAGCTAAGCAAATCTTCCTTTCACTATGAAAAAAAAAAAAAAAAATCTGCCAGCAATGCAAAAAAAAAAAAAAAACTGAAGTCGCCGCACATTTTATTAGAGTTTTCAGGGGGCGTTCAAAGTGCAACATCTATGCGTTTAGTTTGGTTTCGTTTCCCCATTCGAACGAAGTCTGGCGGCTGCTACGCGCAATATGGGGATAAAGGCGCCGCAAAAAAAAGGAACAGTGTATTCTGTTTACGATTAGTGACGTCAATAATATAATGAGATAGATTTTTATTAACAGGTTCTCCTTATCAACATGCTCAACATGCATAAAAAATGAAAGATTGCAGTAACTCTCAAACCACAAAACATATTGCAATGCTGTCCCTGAATTTTCTGAATGTCAGTCCGAATTTGCCGAATGAAGAAAATTTTTGAGAGGTTCCAGCGACCTCCCATGACCTGCCTTTGGGAAGCTCTTGATCTTATTATTATTATTATTATCAGACAAATTCGCGCCGAATTTTAACCGGACAAATTTCTTGAAGCGCAGAATGAAAACCAGTTTTGATTATGTCAATACAAGTCCCGAGAAAAAACAAGTGTGAGAACAGCAAAGACTTTATGCAGTTTAAAAGAAAATAAATCTAATTCTAAGCAATGAAGAGTATTTACCGGCTTCTGGAACAAAGAAAAATAACCCAAACTTCTCTTCGCGTATCATAATAATCTATACGTGTTTCACACTATGATAATCTCGTTGAAGCATACATTGAAGATTTAGTAGCCACTCAGTAAGTGTCTGCTGTGTTGTGAAAATTTCGATATCTGCCAGATTCGGAAAATTCCAAAACCCAGAACTGTGTTAGTCCCGTTTGCTGCTCGATTTCTAGCCACATGCTGAACGTACTTTTAATTCTAAATTAAAAAATAGAGAAAATAGAATTCCCTTTTAAGAAAACTTGAAAAAAAAAAAAAACATCGGCCTTGCATCGGCATTTAGATATTTTTGAGGCCGATGGGCCGATGTTTTTTCCATGTTAGCATCGGCGGCCGATGCCGATGGCCGATGGAAAAAATTTCAACCATCGGCGCCGATGGATCGGCCTGGCCGATGCATCGGTCGAGCCTTAAACATAGGCTCTTTTTTCTTTCTCTGCATTAATTTGATGACAAACAGAAAACATTATGTTGCAGATCACTAGTATATTTAAACCAAAATTCTACAAAATGATGACAAGCAAACAAAAGTGCGTAGTTTTACTAGTGCATGTCTTATTACTGCCAAAAGTGAGTTCCAAAATGTAGTTCTAAATTATGTGATCATTATACATCAACGTTAAAAAGTTTCAATGCTCTTATGAAAGAGCTGTTCCTGATTTTTGAAATGCAGACACCTTTTTATCTGCCAAAATGGCATAAAGAATGCAGCACTGGAAGACATTTCTGCTAATTTCATTTCAATTTTTAAAGACATTTTCAAACAATTTAACGCACAATACCACAAATACTACGTTGAAAAGCACAAATGTGCAGGAATACTACAGACACGTGTTTTGGCGTTGTAAGGAATGCCTTTTTCAATGCTAAAAATTGTGAGCTTACAGTGAAGTCTTACTAATACGCCGGCCCAAGGGACCAACAGAAAAAGGAATATAAGTGAGAGAGACGTATAAGTGAACAAGCCTATTTAAAGGCCAAAAACGCAACATAGTTTCTAATGAGAGAATGAATTAGAATGTTTCTATAGAAAAGGGACATATTACTACGGTTTGGCAATCACTGTAACGTAATTACACTGATAAAGAGAAAACAAAAATTATAGCATTACTACTATTAAAATCTGTCAGCGTCTGTCTGTCTGTCCGTCTGTCCGTCTGAAGCTTGAACTCCTCAAAAACCGCTGAGCGTAAAGAATCAAACATAATACCATTCGATTCGAAATTTTCTAAGGAAGACAATAAGACCAACCGCGTAATTGTACGACGTTAATTATCTGAGATATTAATTAAAACGTTAATTAAATTCATTGCACTTTTAAAATTCCAAGACATTTATTTCTTTCCGTTGCCATTTTAAATTAAAACGTTAATTAAAGTATTGCACTATTTAAAATTCCAAGACATTTATTTCTTTCCGTTGCCATTTTAAATTAAAACGTTAATTAAAGTATTGCACTATCTAAAATTCCAAGACTCTTATTTCTCACCGTTGCCATTTTGAATTAAAACATTAATTAAATTATTGAACTATTTAAAATTCCAAGACTTTTATTTATTACCGATGCCATTTTGAATTAAAACGTTAATTAAATTATTGAACAATTTAAAATTCCAAGACTTTTATTTCTTTCCGTAGCCATATTAAATTAAAGCGTTGATTAAATTGTTGAACTATTTAAAATTCCAAGACTTTTATTTCTTACCGTAGCCATTTTGAAGAAAAATGATTAAGCTAATTAAAATTCCAAGACATTAATTATTTCGTTCCGGTTGCCATTTTAAATTTAAACGTTAATTAAATTTTTGAACTTTATTACATTAAAGAGTTATTTTTTCCGTTGTCATTTTGAATACGTGTTACAACAAAGTTCTAACAATTGTTTTTATTCTAATTAATGAGTTATATTTTTTCTCTGGTACCATTTTGAAAATGTGTTGTTAAATAAAATTGCAATTGCTGTTTTTAGAAGGGACTTTTTTTTGGCTGTGATCCAAATATTAAGACATCTTTTTCGTAAAGAATTTTCCAATTAATTTTACAGGACGAAAGCGGTTTGGAAATAATTGTTTTTGGTTCGGAATTTTACTTGTTATTTAGGGAGATTGCTAAGTATACGCTACTTGACATCGTCTTTATTTCTGACGAAGCATGTGCAAATAATTCGATTGACTTTTTGATGAAGGTAAGCTATTTAGCGAGCCGCTTTAGGGGGTAGTAGTTCATTTAAACTTTTCTTGGCATTTTAAAGGCGAGCCGCCTTGGCGACGAATAGTTTGTTGAAACTTTTCTCACTACTGTAAAGGCGAGCCGCCTTGACGTATGAGTTGACTGTTTAAACTTTCCTAATTACTTTAAAGGCGAGCCGCCTTGGTGGCAAGTAGTTTGTTGAAACTTTCCACGCTACTTTAGATGCGAGCCGCCTTGGCGACGAGTAGGTTGTTTAAACTTTCCTCACTACTTTAAAGTCGAGCCGCCTTGGCGGCGAGTAGTTTTCTCAAACTGCCTTCACTACATTAAAGCCCGTGCTACACAGGGCCACGCAGCTAGTTAATACTATTAAAATCTGCCAGCGTCTGTCTGTCCGTCTGAAGCTTGAACTCTTCAAAAACCGCTGAGAGTTGAAAATCGAACTTTGTACCATTCGATTCGAAATTTTCTAAGGAAGACAATAAGACCAACCGCGTAATTCTGCAACGTCAATTAGCTGAGATACTAATTTCAACGTTAATTAAATTTTTGCACTTTTTAAAATTCTAAGACATTTATTCCTTTTCGTTGCCATTTTGAATTAAAACTTTAATTAAATTTCTTGAACTATTTAAAATTCCAAGACTTATTTCTTTCCGTTGCCATTTTGAATTAAAGAGTTCATTAAATTTTTGAACTATTTAAAATTCCAAGCCCTTACCATTGCCATTTTGAATTAAAACGTTAATTAAATTATTGAGTTATTTAAAATTCCAAGACATTATTATTTCTTTTCGTTGCTATTTTAAATTAAAACGTTAATTAAATTATTGAACTTTTTAAAATTAAAATAGAGTGTTATTTCTTTCCGTTGTCATTTTGAATACGTGTTACAACAAAGTTCTAACAATTGTTTTTATTCCAATTAATGACTGATATTTTTTCTCTGGTACCATTTTGAAAATGTGTTTTTAAATAAAATTACAAATACTGTTTTAGCAGGGACTTTTTTTGGCTGCGATCCAAATATTAAAACAACTTTTTTGTTTAGAATTTTGCAATTAATTTTACAGGAAGAAAGCGGTTTGGATATAATTGTTTTCGGTAAGAAATTTTATTTGTTATTTAGGGAGAGTGCTGAGTATGTGCTACTTGACATCGTCTTTATTTCTGAGGAAGCATGTGCAAATAATTCTATTGACTTTTTAATGCAGGAAAGCTTTTTAGTGAGCCGCTTTAGCGGGGAGTAGTTTGTTGAAACTTCCCTTGCTACTGTAAAGGCGAGCCGCTTTGACGGCGAGTAGTCTGTTTAAACTTTCCTCACCACTTTAAAAGCGAGCCGCCTTGGTGGCGAGTAGTTTGTTGAAACTTTCATCACTACTTTAAAGGCTAACCGCGTTGGCGGCGAGTAGTTTGTTTAAACGGTCTTCACTACATTAAAGCCCGTGCAACGCCGGGCCACGCAGCTAGTACATAATAACAAACTGTTTTTTTAAGTACTGCACAATAGATAATTGTCCCTCTCCTAACGCTAGTTCATGCGGAAAAAATGCCTTCCGTGAGAAATAAAGGCGAAAGATTAAAGGGGAAAATGAAAAATAATGCTTATTAGATAAAGAAAATAAATTGATTTTTTTTACATTTTAGGGAAAATTTGGCGCATAAGTGAAATATTTATCTTGAGAACGACGCATAAACGATTGATACTATCATTATTTTGCTATGGAATGTGCTGGGATCATTAAAAACCATCGTATAAGTGAAAAAGGTGCACAAATGAAGCGTCTTATAAGTGAGAGTTCACTGTATTTGCGCTTCTCAACGTTGTGGTTTTGCTATTTTATTTATGCACAAAGGTAATTCAGTTTCATAAAGCTTATTCCTACCTCATTTTCATTTGCTTTGAAAAGCTTGGGAACTCTATATTATCAGTAACTTTGTCCGACGGAAGCACTAGCTTTAACATTTGGTTCGAAATGCTTTCTGAGCATACTTATATTGAAAATGCTTGCACCCTGTACAGTGTAAATTACATGCCCAACTATATTATATATAAAATCACGAGAAATTGTTTCAGGTGCCAAAGTGCCATTAGTACATATGCAATGAGTGTCATTAGTACATTTCAAGAGCATGAAAGTAACGTCCATTAAATGCTGTACTTCTCTGAAATCAAATTCAGTTCACGCCAGTACCATTTATGGTAGGTTGTTTTAGTGTTTTTAATATCATATAGAAGAATAATGTAATACAGAACAATTTTACTCGATTATACTATCGTAGTCTACCTTTTTTTTATATATAAGAACAGTCAAAACCTCATGTTGATGTGCATTATACCCTCATCTAGAGAGTATCTACATGCAATAGGAATTTACAGAGCATATTGGCCCCCAGAAGACAAAATCGCACACACCATATTCAAGTTTTAAAATGTGTGTACACTATATCTCTTAAGTATCGCTCGCTCGAAGCAAAGAATGCAAACCAAAATTTAACTTTAACATTTATTCGTATTGCTTGAAGTCTTCAAAAGTTTTTTAATCTAATGTTATCAAGTCTTATTTCTCTCTCCTATGATAAATGCAGCATTATTTTACGCTATGACAGTTTAAAAGGGATTAAAAATTGTAAACATAACTGACATTTATTTGCTGATAGTTAATCCCATGACTTCCTACAAACTATTTCCAACTGTTAAAATACTTTCACCAGAAGTTTACCTTTTATGTTTTGCTTAACTATCATAACCTATAACGCTCCACAGCATACACGTTAAAACACTTTGACTTTACGTTTATTTCAAGCGAAGTGCGAATTAAAAATTAAATATTTTTACGTAACTTATTGAGAACGACGGCTGTTAATGCTCGAGGGATTTTTATCGGTAGTACATTTACACATATATTGCGATGAACATCACGTAGAATGAACAGACTTATCGACAGTATTTAAGCTTTGATTGACGAACCTCTTTCCACAATAAATAAATAAATAAATAAATAAAAACAATAAAAAATAAATGCGTATTTAAAAAAAAAACTTTAAAAAAGGGAAAGAAATTTATCATCTTAAAACAAGTTGAAGGAAGTTAGAGTCTGTGTTTTTTTGGGAAATAAAAAAAAGGATGAACTTAGCAAAGACTACACTAAATAAATGAAGGACTGAAAAGTAACAGCATACTGATACTGTTGAGAAATACATTCAGTATTACTTCCTTTTACATAGCGAAGGAAGTATTGAGATCGCGAAAAAAATGTCACTCAAATTAAGACTAAATTTATATTTTACTCAGCTCCAAATGAATGCTGACTAGTTTTTTGACCCGTCAGGAGGTGCATATGAGCCTATGAACATATAAGCAGCCAAAACATACTTTTCAACTACCCCCGAGTAAATTACAACGCGTTTTCTCTTGACGTCTGTACGCACGTATGTATGCAGTATGTGCGTATGTACATATATTTGTATGTATCTCGCATAACTCAAAAATGGAATGCAGTAGAACATTCTCGTTTGGCATGTAGACTCTGAGGGAGGTTTAGTCGTGCACCTCCTACTGTGGTTACATTTAAATGTTCGCAAGGGGGTCTTTTACCCCTTTATGGAGTAAATCTGTTAATTTCAATGCAGAATTAAGTGACGGTATGATTTGGTGATAACTAAGCGAAGTATCGCCAAGATTTTGGTCGCCAACTTGTCGACATATAGATTTGGCGACATAAAAGTTAGAGATAAATTTGGCAAGAAAAATTATTTTTTGAATTTGGTTTCATTTTGGAGTTATGAGCAATATTTTGAAAAGAATTCACTGCATGATGTTAAAGTCGGCGATATTTATAAGATTAATCATTGCAAAACATTTTTTGCATTGAATAAAGACGAACTAGGGTTTTAAATGCTTGAATTGTTATTTTGCTCATTCTAACGCACTATTTTAACACTTAAGGTCTATATCGGGAAATTTAAACGTAAAAGAAAGTAGTGTTGGGTTCATGCCTGATTTTTTTTACATGTATTTCTATGGTGGAAGATTGTCGACATATGGGACTGAAAGACAACAAATCTTATATTTAGGGGCAAACTAAATAGGTCGTCGAAACTATAATGAAGAAAGTTAAAAAAAAAACTGTTATAAACAAAAAAAAAAAAACAATTCTCTTTGTGGAAGCAGTTTGCAAGAAAAGTTGAGATAAAAAAATGGAAAATCTTTTATTTCCAGAGTTTTTTTTTGACCGAAGAATATTCCCCTTTTTTCAAGAAAGACATCTTGAGGAACAAAACGCTTTTTCTGTGGTCATTTTACAAAGGGTCTTAATGAATCAGGTACATTAAAATCCACTCCCAGTGGTTTTAACCCTAAGATTCTATTATCAGGAAGTGGTGTTTGTCTTTTGATCTGTGAGACAAGACTGTCGCCGAGCTTAAGTTTATTATCCGCAAGCTTTGCAACCGATGCGTTGTTCTTGTTTGACAGTGATCGATGGCCATTCTACGGATTATTTAGACGACTGGCGACTTTTACTCTATGATGTAGTAATATGCAAGACTGTGTATGATTTATTAAAAAGATGCAGTATTTGGTATAAGGATGATAACTTTAGAGATATGGACGTAACTGATTTATTTTAATGTTGTAATATAAGTCTTATTATGTTTGATTCAAAAAATGTAATATATTTCATAAATTGTTTGTAGCTAATATAATCGCAGGAGCAAGTGGATAAAGGTGATATGAGACATTTTTTAAAATTTCTAGGAAAAGCTTTCAATAAAATGATGTGTGTTTTTTTAATGTATTTGTCTCAACGGGTAAAACGGGCTCATATGCTTAGTTACCAACCATTTTTGTGACTAAGGGGACATGATATTGATGGACTTATCACCTTCATAAATGGAAAAGTAAGTTTTTAAAAATTGTCGCATTTCACCTATATCCCTTTGCCCCTTTAATTTTAGCAAACACATTTTTATGAGATTTCGAGTCATTGAATGTTTTCCTAATTTAAATATGAAATATTAATTTTCGGCAGGTAAAAATATTTTTAAACATGCTCTCTTAACACATTGAAGCATTAAATTTTATAAATATTTTAGTATGCTGATAATTTTATGGTACTGAATAGCAGCAAGATAGTAGATAGTTTATAAAAAGTGGCTTAAAATGAAAATTTACATGAATTTTGCAGCTGAAAAATCCATATAAATTTCCATTTTCAGCCATCTTTTATAAACTATCAAACATAAAAATACATTTAATGCATAGATTTATGCAATCATACCTAATGATTGGAAATGAAGTGGAAATTCAAAGTTTGGAAAAAAATTGTGACGCATAGAGCATTTTAAAATTTTGTGAAAAAAAATTAAAATTTTAAATTTCAAAAAAAGTATTCATGGTTTTTGCACCGATTTGTTTTCGTGTGCTTTCAGATGTAGTAAATGTACAAACACACAGCGTTTTAGACATAAAGATCAATGATTGAAAAAAAATCACTTTTTGTGTTCACTGTAGCCTTAAAAACAAGTCTAATATTCAGAATTTTTACATTGGAACATTCTAAAGAATTTACTTTGAAGTCAATCTTTGTTTTTTGAACATTTAAAAGATACTAATTACAGGTTTTAAAAGTTTAAAATTAATCGATACACTTGAAACAAATAAAATAATGCATAGCCAGAACTTTTTTTTAACCTAACATTAACAAACTTCATCTACAGTTATCCGTAAATCCAAAGTTAGAAAGAAACAAAACCACTTTTCACTATTAACGCTTATTGTACTCGAATAATGTCTGCAGGCTGAATTTCAGGTTTCTACATCATTTTAAACACTGTGAAATATTCATGAGGAATGTGTATTTGGAAGACATAATGCATTTCAAATATGAGCATAATATTCAGATGGATGCGTTGATTTTGTATTGCATGTATTGGTTTTAGCCCACGTTGGCTTGAAAACTAACCATGAAATGTGAAAATAAAGTCGAAAACCAAAATTTATTTAAAAAATTTGTAGTTAATATTGCATATTGCAATCATGTTGGATTTTAAACAATTATTTTAACCTCTACTTTGCAATATTAAACTAGTTGAAACCTAAAAGTACGAGATTACGTTTTGCAAATATGGAAAATAAGATAATGAAGTTTATTGCATCAAATTTCAGTAATTGTTTCACAACATAAAAGTGGTTATAGAAGAGGAAATCTAAATGGATGTTTTTGAAAGAGGCACTTGAAATACGTCGTTTTTAGGAGAATGTTCACTATAAAATGCTAAAAAAGGAATTATAATTAAAAGCTTATCTTCAGGTTAAATAAACATCATCTTTAAAACTCAAAATAACAACCTGTTGTTGAATCAAAGGGTTACTTTTAATTTAAATTTTTGCTTGTGATTTTTACTTTTAATCTAAGCTGCAATGTCTACAATATGTCAATGCCCTTAAACAAACTTATTTTGTCCAGCTATTTGGGGATTCTGAAAATTAAAAAAGAAATAATCGTGAGTTGAGTTGAGACTAATTCTCCAAATGTCTGACGAAGTCAGACAAGGTCCATCAGACCATTGACCCGGAGGAAATCCAGGACAAGAAGAGGTGATTCAAAGATATCTTCTTTGCAAAGTCCTAGACAGTCCAGGATGTGCTTTGGCGAAGCCTGCTGGGTTTTGCATTTAGAGCAGACGTCGAAGACTTTCCTGTCCTCAATGTCCTGTCCTCAGAGACTCTTCGTGTGGCCGCTTGCTAATCTAGAAATTGCAGTTTTCGATGATCTGTCACAATCTAGGGCGAATGAAGAGCCAGGCTCTTTGCCAGCGTACCACTCATGGTAAGGAGGGATCTCGAACTCCTTCAAAATCTCAGAATTTACAATAGATTGGTGTTCTGAAAAGGTAAGTTCTGAAGAGGAAGGATTGTCGGAGTAACAGCCCTTTTTGGGAATTCATGACTTTATTAAAAAAAAATCGTAATACCTTTTAATTATTACAGTCAAATTTTGTTCCAAAAATATAACAAACATCGAGCAATTGGACGGAAAACGCAAATGTATTGCGTCATAGCAGTAATTCCTTTCAAGCATGTTCCAATTAAGGAGGTTTATTATCACCATTATAGTTATTATTATTGCTGTTGCTGTCATTTTTCTTGTTGCTGTTGTTATTATTATTATTGCCATTGTTGTTATTGCTATTGGTCATGCTGTTATTATTATTATTATTGTTGTTGGTCATTTTGTTGTTACTATTACTGTAATTGTCGTTATTTTTTTTTTGTTTTATTGTTTTTGTTGTTTTCTTTTCATTATTATTATTTCTTTACATAGAAAAACTGCGTTGCATTTTCTTAACTTGAAGCTTAGATTTCTACTTTTAATTAATTAGCTAAAATGCAGTCCAACTTTTGTGTGCTATTGGATCAACAAATGGACGCATGTTTGGTTTTGCTTTTACTAACCCTTTTTGTGACTTTCTTGTTTATTATCTAGACGAAGAAAAATGCCGTGCACTCTGTGCTTAAAAAGCAGAGTGATTTTCCTCTCGATCCAAACCTTTTCGCATAAATATGACTGTACTTCCCTTCGCTCTCACGCCGCATTGAGCTTTCAATGATTTCTATCAGCTGCTTTCTATCTCTGCCGCACAAAGGAACAGAAAAGAAATACGCGCATGTTTCGCCAAGTAAAGCGAGAGAATAGATAAGCAGAAGACAACGATATATCGATATAAAAGTATCTAAATGTAATATCTGTCAGTGGAGTATGGGATTTGATAAGACTTTATGGGGAAGCGAAATAGGGTCGTCGATATTTCTTTATTGCTTATTTCTTATTCGAGCTGACTGTGTTTGAGAAAATAAAATGTTTTCGATGGATTCTTTGATTTTGCTGCAGTTTTATGTGCACTCTAAAATATTGCAGAATTTCAAGCGACTCTAAATGTTGTTGTTATTATTACTATTGTTATGTTATTATTGTTGTTGGTCATGCTGTTATCATTATTCTTTATTGTTGTTATTATCTTTTTGTATTGTTATTGCTGCTGCTTTCTTCTTATTATTGTTTTTTTTTACATGGAAAAACTGGGTTGCATTTTCTTAACTTGAAACTTAGATGTTACTATTATTACTGTTGTTGTTGCTTTCTTTCTCATATTATTATCATGTGTTTACACGGAAACGGTGATGCATTTTCTTAATTTGAAACTTAGATTTCTACTTTTAATTAATTCGCTAAAATAAAGTCCAACTTTTGTGTACTAGTGGATCAACAAAATTACACATGTTTGGGTTTGGTTTCACTAACCCTTTTCATGACTTTCTTTCTTATTGGCTACACGAAGAAAAATGCCATGCATTCTTTGTCTAAAAAGCAGAATAATTTTCCTCTCGATCCAAACCTTTTCGCATAAATATGACTGTACTTCCCTTCGCTCTCACGCCGCATTGAGCTTTCAATGATTTCTATCAGCTGCTTTCTATCTCTGCCGCACAAAGGAACAGAAAAGAAATACGCGCATGTTTCGCCAAGTAAAGTGAGAGAATAGATAAACAGAAGACAACGATATATCGATATAAAAGTATCTAAATGTAATATCTGTCAGTGGAGGGTAGCATTTGATAAGACTTTATGGGAAGCGAAATAGGGTCGTCGATATTTCTGTATTGCTTATTTCTTATTCGAGCTGACTGTGTTTGAGAAAATAAAATGTTTTCGGTGGATTCTTTGATTTTTCTGCAGTTTTATGTGCACTCTAAAATATTGGAAAATTTCAAGCGACTCTAAATCATGTCCATTGTTTGTGTGTTTACCCTAAGTAAACAATGAAAGAGCAGCGGTTATGTTATTCTGGGGCAAAATGCTTTAAATGTTTATTGCATTTAATGCTTATTAACTAATGGTATGCATTACATTATCATAATGTAATTTTGAAAATAAAGAGAGAAGAAAAAACATAGACTTCACAGCAGCATTAAAGCAATGACCAAACTATCTTTCTAACAACTTGAATTTGCATTATGAAGTGAAAACGATATTTTCATTCCTTACGCAGCAGCGATACTACATTAAAATATTATTTTTTAACGCAAAGAAAGATGGATAAAATAGCTTTTGGTGGTTATCCAAGCGATAAAAATCTTTGTGAAGGGATAAATAGTAGATAGAGAGACGCCTTTAATTCTTGAAGCACCGATCCCAAATTAAATGATAGAACTTATAGTACAGTATTGGATGAAATCGTATTATTTCACTGGGTTAACGTAAAAATAGTTGAATTATTATTGTTATTATTTTTATTATCATTTCTACTATTTGTTCATTATTATTTATTATCATTATTATTATTATTATTATTACTACTATTTGTTTTTTATTATTTATTATCAGTATTATTATTATTGTTATTATTATTATGTCTACTATTTGTTTATTATTATTTATTATCATTATTATTATTATTATTATTATTATTATTACTACTACTATTTGTTTATTATTATTTATTATCAGTATTATTATTATTATTATTATTATCATTATTATTACTACTATTTATTTATTATTATTTATTATCAGTATTATTATTATCATTATTATCATTATTATTACTATTATTTATTTATTATTATTTATTATCAGTATTATTATTATCATTATTATGATTATTATTATTTTTATTATTATTATTATTAGTAGTAGTAGTAGCAATAGTAGCAGTAGTAGTAGTAGTAGCAGTAGTAGTAGTAGCAATAGTAGCAGTAGTAGTAGTAGTAGCAGTATTATTATTATTATTATTATTATTATTATTATTATTATTATTATTAGTAGTAGTAGTAGTAGTAGTAGTAGTAGTAGTAACAGTATCAGTAGCAGTGACAGTATCAGTAGCCGTAAGTAGTAGTAGTAATAGTAGTAGTAGTAGTAGTAGTAGTAGTAGTAGTAGCAACAGTAGTAGTAGTAGTAGTAACAGTTGCAGTGACAGTATCAGTTGCAGTAGTAGTAGTAGTAGTAACGGTATCAGTGTCAATGACAGTATCAGTAGCAGAAGTAGCAGTGCAAGAAAAAGAAAAAGAACTTAATAAATGATAATGATACGCGAAAATTAAAATAATTTTCTTTCTATCCTCCCTTCTTCAGCAGACGAGAATCAGTGAAAAATATATCTATTGAGCTGGGATCTTTGCTAAAGCTATTTCCAATCGAATGATTTGAATTGCTCTCTCCAGTTACTGATTTCTGATGCTCTAAGGTTAAAATATACCAAATTCACGTACAGAGTGACATTTAAAAGCAATAAAAGTCTTAATGGTTAAAGCAGAAATATTTATAAAAAAGAATTTATTAACTTATAGTTTAAAAAACTAAAAAATACGCTTTTAAAGTTAATCAAACTGTGCTTAAACTTTGCTTAATTCGAAATCTGAAGTCGTTCTGAGAAATTTTTAAAGTATAAAAGTCACGTTCTTGACAAATATAAAAGTAATATACTTTATAGTATCATTAATACTGAAGGTTAAATTATATTTCATGAATATCTTTCTGATTTCCCTCTGATTTTCAAAACTATTGAATATCCGCTAAGTTTACATGCACTTATAATGCATCAACAAGTTCTATACTGCCGTGCTAAGCACAAAAGTCGTATCTGCACTTTTTAAGAAAATTGAGTTATCGCCACCATGTGGCTCTTTGTGACGCATTTTACTTAAATACAAAATTATATGGTCATTTGAGAACGAGAAATATTTTGTAAAAATTTCTGAAAAAGTATCATCTGAATCAAATACATGGTGGCGCAAAACTTTAAAGAGTTATATCTCAGTTTGAGCTTGACTGCAGATACCACTTTTGCGCTTAGCACGGAAGATACTAAATTCATCCCAGCTAGCACAAATAACCTTTAAACGTTTTATAAACGTTTTTAAGCGGTTGTCACAACGTTAATAACTATTTTACAACCTTTAAAAAACGAAGTTTGCTACTTGGGATTAGTTTTATATTTGTAAAGAACGTGAATTCTATATTTCATTCAGAGTTACATACATACATCCAAACAAACGTACATGTGAGACTAATAAAGCGGATTAATAAAACAAGAGAGCCACATTTTACATGCTTACGCCATTTATTCAAAGCAAAAGTGCCGAAATTCAAGATATTTGGCGCATCCCTATCACTTAAGTGTGGATGACAGCGATTGATGAATGACCCCTTTGCCTCTCCGCTCTCGGGTGACACAGGAAAAGCCTGGAGGAGCGAGTTAACTGTAACCTACTTCTTTCCTTTTCCCTGGAAGTGGACGAAAGAATATGACCTAAGGTTATTTCGGAAGAATGTCAAGACGTTTATTAATGTATGGGATTTCGGTTCGTGGCGCTTGCTGATAGATAAAAGTGAATTCGGTACGTTGAGTAAAGAATGTTACTAGTTCAACGGATTATTATTTTTTTCAGCATGAAACTGTTCTTGTATAGCTGAAGATAAGCATTTTTAACATTGCTTGTTGATACCTTAAGAATGTGTTTATTAGGTGACGGAAAGTTACTTATATCTTTTTGTGTAGAATCATACACTTAAGCTTTTTTAAGTTGAAGGAATTGATTTAGTGTATAGTGTTACTTAATTGATGATGTATGCCCCTTAACTATATAATGCGATGTCATTTAATTTGGAGCAAAAGAGCTTGCATTTTAAAAATGCATATGTACTACACCGTTATTTATTATAAGCTAATTAGCATGCAAGTAAGTATTATGACTTCAATGTATGTATAAGAAGCACAACTGAGTATTTTATGTAACAAAAATGACTCTCACTCATTCCCATATACTATTTTATATTATAAAAATACCTTGACAACTCACTAAAGGAAAAACTTTGAAACGTAGAGGGAACAAGTGCGTGCGAATGTTTTGTAGTGATCTGATATATTAAAAGAAAAAAATATGAAGCTTTGTTAATAAATGTCATTCAACACTGTGTCTTATTTCCTTAACGTTGTATAAGGATGATAAAGTATTATACCGCATTTAATGCTGAAGGATATGAATGAAGAAGTCATTTGCATTAAGAGGGATTTAATGCACTATCTATAGCAGTATCTAAAATATATTGTAAGTAAGAAGTAAGTTTCTCATACTACGTAAGTTTCTCATAAAGTGAAGCCACTACCTATGATTTAAGTAAGGGAAGGCAAACGCTGTAACATAACAGCCCAAGCTGGCACAAATACAAAACTTCAAGCATATATCAACAATCCAGCTACGACATCCACACACAAAGGTTCTAGTTTTGTTTTAGGCTCATCAGTTATGTATATTATAGACTGATGATCCCAAAATATAAAGGACCAAACCACAGACTGTGGATGTTGTAACTGAGACTGAGCTACATACCAGTATTAGCACGCAGTTCCGTTTACGTTAGTGCTGCCCAACCTTTTTCTGCCCAAGAGTCGCACCTTAGATTTAGATTGTTCTCGGGCCTGAACACGTATACAATTTCAAAAATTTTTTTTTGAAATAAAAGGAGAAAATATGGAACATTAAAAAACGTTACAAACTTTTTTTGTTCTTGCGGCTAAAAGTTTTAGGTTGGTGTTTTTTATTATGTTGAACTTTTGGATTTTCGTGTCTCCGATCGAATTCTTTCTTTCCATTTCGTACCTGGTATAAAGCTTCGGTTCATTCTTTATTTTCCCATTGGATCTTTTTTGACTTAAATTTTTTATTGGTATTCGGATAATCCGCTATGTTTGCTTTTCAAGCTATTCGCTTCTTTTTCCGTTGCTTTTGTCGCATGTCTGTGCATCCGTAAATTTACATTTTTTTGCATTGAAAAAAGTGTTCCTTGTAACAACAAAACGCATGTCAGCAGTATCCCTACTTATTTGTGGCTCCTTAACGTTGTATTTTTCTCTACAATAACTGTTGTCATCTTTACGTGATGCTTATTGTACGAAATGCATATTTTTTAGAAGTTAATTTCAAAATAATAGCAACAAATTTGGGACATTGTCACTTTTCGTGATTTTTACCTTGTAACATTGAACAAAAAAAGGGGCCACATGGATCAGCTTAATGGGCAAGATGAGGACCTCGGGCCGTAGTTTAGACGTCACTGACGTAAGAAGTTCTTCCGCCTGATCGGTATTAAGGTATCAAACAGCATAACTAGACATAGTGTTAGACGTAAAAATTATGAAGGAAAAAAGAAAGAAAGAAATTGCACCAAAATGACTTGCATTGTAAAAGAACGAATGCAGTGCCTAAGACTTGATTTCAAAGGAATGAGTAGAATAGAAACATTATGATATATAATTTGGATCCTTGTCTGTCTTCATACTTATATATCTAGTGTGGTATAGCTCTTGAAGCTTAAATTGCTAATCAAGAACTAAGCCGTGTTTATTAAGGGGATTCTTGTGTGAGATCTATTAAAAAATATTTGAACACAATTTAGCTATTTCCATTCTTTAGGTAAAATAAAAAAAAAACAAAGACCCCAATCAGCCGACGAATGAGACTAATCATTCCTGAAAGAAAATGACGAGGAAACTGAAATGACCATGAAGTTACTTGATACGTCATTCCCTTAATTTAATGGCCAAAGTAACAGGTAATCACGAGAGAAGTATTCTTCCACTTTCGAATAACTGCTCCCACAAATACTACTGCCATTTCTGCAGCAATAATGCCGTCATTAGAAAGATTCTGCACAAAAAAACTACTTTTAAAATATGTTTTATTTCTCCTACGCAAATATTTCCTTCTCTATCAGTAGCGTTTTTTTAGCATTAATATTAGTTTTAAAAATATTAATATTAATACTCCCTTAGAATATCCATTAGAGGATATTATTTCTGTCAAATGGTATTTCCTACTTTAAAGTGATTTGTTTAAGTATATTAAGCACTGAATTTCAAAGTTTCAACAGTTATTTTAATTTGAAATGAATATTTTTTTCTTAAAAAATACCAATGCATTGCTCTGTACGAAGGACTCAAATATGAGCCTATTTTGCATGTTTAAATGTTTGCTCACGGAATTTTCTGCTTTATGTTATAATCAATTATGTATAATATCTCTTCAAATTTACTCTGTAAAATGTATTAAAAGAACAAATACATAAAAGCAGCTATTCTTTAGTTCAGAATCTATAAAAAATCGAATTTAAAAGTAAATTTATCTAAAAGTAAATTTATCTACAAGCTTTTAATCTTTTATACTTTTTTTAGTTACCCCGATACTGAAACATGGTCTTACATACGTTTTAAGAAAAATCTAATACTACCTGAATGAGAAATAATTTTCAAAAGGCTAGTTTCAATTGAAACTAAAATAGTTTTGTTTCCTTAACAAGTAAAATCTAAGTTAGAAGAGGTTTAAAAAGATAATTTGAAAAACGGTTAATTCCTGTTAAAACTAATATGAGGATAACGAATTATCTGTTTCAACAAAATACATTTTAAGTCTCGATTTATCTTCCATTACGTTGCTTAAATTTCATGCCACGATATCCCCGTTGCTACACTGTAAAAAATGAATATTGTTTTTACAGTTATTGTTATTGTAATACAGTCATTTTATAGTAATAAATTGTAAAAGTTACTAATTTTACCGTAATAAACTGTAAAATTGCTTATTTTACAGTACTAAACAGTGAAATTGCCTATTTTACAGTACTAAACTGTAAAATTGCCCATTTTAAGTACTAAACTGCAAAATTGCTAATTTTACAGTTTATTACCGTGAATTTTACAGTTTTAAACTGGAACCTCTGATGCCAGAATTATACTGTTGTTTTCACAGTATAATGCAGCTAATTCTTACGGCAATAAACTGTAAAATTTTTAACTTAATAGTAAGAAACTTTAAAATTGTTAGTTTTGCAATTTATTACTGTGCATTTTATAGTTTTAAATTAGAAAATTAGCTGTATTATATTGCTAAAACAGTTCATATTTGCAGTGTACAAACATAATTTTAGGTCCATGGACTTTAATTACAACGGGATTTCACTGTTTTTTTTTTTGTAACTGTCTAGTTTTAAAAGCAGATTTCTTATATCATGCGCCTTCAAAGTTCATTATTGAAGTATTTTGCTAATGCAACACCTCAGGGCTGACTAAAAGCAATTTTTATGAGGTGCAACTGAAAACACGTAACATTCCTTCAGCTTATAGTCATTTCTACTTCTTATAGTTTTAATTTACGGACTTGTTTACATAAGTTGAAAATGTTTTTTGTAACACAGAAGAATTTTTCTTGTCAACACCATCGAAGTGATGTTGTGTCCACTCAGTGAGGCAATACTTGCGGGGGTGTTCATGGCTGATTTATTAGGAATTCCATGATTGCGCAATTGGGTTTTACACACTTGCCCTCCGCGAGAGCTCGTAACAGAGCGCATGAGGTCACTTAGACTCTTGGCACTCATCTTGAACAGATGAGAAAATCATGACCGGATAGCGGGATAATAATTTCATGGAATGTTTCTTGACCGCCATTCAGGAAAAAGGGCAAATTGGCTGATTATCTTGTTGATATGTATAAATAAATAAAAAATTGTTTGTTTGTGATTATGGTGTCCATTGTTCTCCATCATTCATCACTCATGAACACTATGGAATAAGAAGAAGTGGGTAATGTCCAATTTCCATTTCATGTTGTGCCGAAAAGACGGTGCCGAAACGAGTTTTTCGTCTAAACGGTCGCGTTGAAAGGCGGCGCCGAAATGGACTTGCCGAATATCCCATTCCGTCAGGAAACTTCGCAGTCAAACATACTTGTTTTTTTTTTTACCGGACGTGGGGCAACAGCAGAAATAGAAGAGAAAACTCTTAGTTAAATAAACTATACTGGCAACTTTTTTTGCCTTTTTTTTTTTTTGTAAAACAGTAGTATTTTACCAATGCCAACGGCATATAGTTCAAAAAAGTTGGATTTTGTTCTATACGAAAACGAAAGATAGGACATTTTCCCCTCTATCATCGCATCAAGAATGCATGGTGTTTAGAATGCCTCTTCTCCCGTTGTCCTAAGAATGATACCAATCACATTAGCGCCATTCTAAGTCAAAATAAAATCAAAACATGACATCATAAGAGTAAAAACTGATATAAAACTCCTACGGGACATTTGGCAGCAACGCAAACAAAGTCACTAAAACAAATTCTAATCATACCTATTTGTGCCGTTTTGAAAAATATTAGTATTTTCCTAAAGTCAAAGCTACATATTTCACAAAACTTGCACTCTGTTGGATTTTCTTCCATAAGAAATTTTTTCCCCTGTATAACATATCATCAAGAGTGCTTGGTGTTTGAAATATATCTTCTCAGCTTGCCCTAAGGACCCCAATCACATTAGCGCCATCCTAAATCAGGTCTCTTGCCAACATAAAAGCAAAACATGCCATCATAAGAGTAAAAGCTAATGTAAAACTCCTACGGGATGTTTTGCAGCAGCGCAAACAAAGTCGAAAACACTAATTGTAATCATATCTATTTGTGCCGTTTTGCAAAATATTAGTATTTTACTTCGGTCAGCGGTACATAGTTCACAAAAATGCACTCTATAGGATTTTCTTCTATAAGAAAACAGAAGATAGGATTTTCCCCCCTTATACCATCTCATCAAGAATGCATGATGCTTGGAATATCTCTTCTTCTGTTGCCCTAAGAAGGACACCAATCACATTAGCGCCATCTTAAATCAGGTCTCTCGCCAACGTAAAAGCAAAAAATGCCATCATAAGAGTAAAAACTAATGTAAAACTCCTACGGGACGTTGGGGAAGCAGCGTAAACAAAAGCGAAAGCAGTGAGCGTAAACAAAACTTAGATAACCTCCACCACTGTTATCACAATCCATCCTGAACCGTTACGGGGGAAAAAATGGAGAAAACAAAAGCAAAAGCAACTCCCCTTAAAATATCGCATCTTTCAATATCCCCCAGTCGGTCGTTTGTGCTGGAGAGCGCCGCAACTTCTGCGCATGCTCGCTGGATGCTGATGATCAGAGCCAGATCTTGCTCCGCATGCTTCGCTGGCGGGTGAGGAGAGAGAAACTGTGGGATTTGGTATCAACAGCAGCATGTGGTTACCGTGCTTTGGTGACTTTTGTATTTGTTAATGATCGGATCGGAGTTGAATTTTTTTAAAAGTTCATTTCCTGGAGTTAGCGCTTAGGAGAAAATTCTGTTAAAAAAGGAGGTGAGTGTGGATTTGTTTGTAATTTTCAGCTCGATCTATTTCAGTTGTTTCTTCAGTGCAATGTTTACAAAGCAGAGTCGGAAATATAATATTGTTGCTAGTGATTTATTTTTTACTAAAGAGTGATGTGGCCTATAAAATGTTGGTGAAACATAATTTATCTACTTATGTCGGTGGCATTGCAGTGAAATTAGATGTTTAATGTTCAGTATACTAAATATGCTACTTTCATTAAGATTATTTTAAACTAAACACTATTTTATTTTTTAGGAAGTGGTTTCTATTAACTTGTTTTTAATATTTTAATTAGCACTGCTGAAGCAGCTAATTTATCTTCAATCTCTTTTTTTGCATCAAAAAAAAATGTATGAATACATTTTTTGACACAAGTTTTTTTTTTGATGATTCACATGATAAATATGCTATAAATGCATAAAAGAAAACACAATTTCGACAAAACAAATGATTCATCAATTGGTGTTATGCATTTTAAGCGATATGGGACCGATTTTTTTTTATTACTAGAAGCAAAAACGGTTAAAGGTCTTGCTCTCCCATGTTCAAACACCTAATAAAGTATTACTGGAGTATGCACATCCTATGCTCATTGTAATTAGTTGTAAATGTTCGATTAAAAATAATTATTGCCCTCTATTACAAAGTAAATGTATGCATTTGCTTATTGAAAATTTATGAGTTAATTTGTTTGAAATAGCTATTAATTTACATTTATTTCTTCAACTGTTTAAGTATACATTTAGCCATTTCATTATTTTAACGTCTAAATAGATTTCAAATTTGACGCGATTTTGAAAAAAAAAATCAATCTTAACGAAAAGACGTCCAGACAAGGAATTATTTGTGGCTTTCAGAATTCATCAAACCGTTTTATGTTTAACTTTATGTGAAGATGTCTAAAATAAGCTTCCTTTTTGGTTTTAACTCATACAATCAAATTTAAAACGCATAAGTTTTGAATAAAAAAACTCATATATTTAAGGGGGTGTGAAGCATATCAATTTTTTTGCCAGTATTTCATCTTCAAACGCACAAAGTTTGTAGTAAAAGAGAACAATGTCAGAGAACCATTTTTTAAATACAGGTATTTTTTTCGAAACTAGAAATTAGATGCCTGTATTTCCTCTAGTTGAGGGTCATACCAAGGTCGAATGTAGAAAACGCTTTGAAACCTGTAGCTTCATGAGTTAGAACATCCAGGGTTTTACTTTTTTACTTAAAAAATAAAAAAAAATGTTAGGATTATATGTTTATTATGACTTAAATGATATCCCTACGCCACATCTTATATCAAGTATTTGATTTACTGGAAAGTAAACAATGACTCGTTTTCATTTTGGCTGAAATCTGCTGTAAAAAGAATATTTATTTGAGCAACTGAAAAAGTATTTTTACAGATTTAGTGCTTAATCCAACGTGTGTGTGTTCTAACAAAAAATTTAGCAACTTTTTTCTTTTCAATTTATGAAAATGAGTTTATTGGGTAAAGTAACTTCAATTTTCACGAGTAATTTATGAGAGTTTTTTAGTCACATAATCAAATGCATCATCTTACTACTATTATAGATGCGAAAGTTTGTATGGATGTATGGATGGATGTATGTTTGTTCCTCTTTCACGTAAAAACTACTGAATGGATTTATATGAAACTTTTACCATAATGTAGCTTATACATCAGAATGACACATAGGCTATAATTTATAACGATATTCAAAAAAGTTCGATCGGTAGCGCCTTTTTCATTCCAATTTAAGGTACATATTTCTCATAAATCAAAAGGCATTTACCAAACTAATTCAGTATTTAGTGTATCATCTCAACTCCCTGTCGAATACTAAAATTGCAGGCATCATTTCTTCTTTCCGTATTTAATGTTCAAGGCTTTTCTCAAGTCAAATCATGGAGGTTTCCAGCTTCATGGGGAATATCCAGGCTTTTAACATGATTTGTATTTAAAACGTTTTGTAGTTTTAGTTATGTAAGTTGCATATTTATCCTTAAGCAATGTGTTTCTTAATGTGCATTGCTGCGTGAAAATAGTATTTTTTAGAATACATTGTATTCCTTTATTAGTAAATCGTTCACTGTATCAATTATTTTCACAAGTTTCGTAAATTTGTCGGACCTGCTTAATTGGGTAACGGATAAACGAATAAAATATCCTGGAACTGGATCTTTCCCATGCCATAGACGCAATACTAAAGATTCCGCTTAATCGAATTCTCCGCTTAATCAGATAATATTTCTTGGAACCGACAGTATTCGTTTGAGAGGGACCGACAGTACGTGTTTTAGAGTATCGGTAATGTAATCGCTTGAAGAGATTGGCAACTAATAAATGGATTGGGTTCATTATTTTCCAATTTAATGGAACTTTAAATACAACTTTACGGTAGTTTAAAAAATTTGTTTGCACTGACTGGGCGGGTACTTACAATTGGCCACTTAGAATCCAATCGAACAGGTATCTTGCCGAATTTGTTGCAAGAATATTATAATAACTAAGATTATGGGTAATTTTTTCGACTGACGCCAGTTTTGGCGCCAAAGAGTATATAATAAAACTTTACTTCTTACACGATATAACTAAAATAAAACGATTGTTGTCCGATATTTGAAGACTGCGCCAAAATCTTAATCATCGAGATAATACTCCCACAGTTGAAGAAAAGTTCAGGTTTTTTCTTTTTCTCTTTTTTGGCCGATTCCGTACGTAGTTATTAAAAAACTTATAAAATTTACGTCAAAGCTTAAAGTAATCCGCATACGAAATTAATCAAACCCCAAAACTAAAATTACCATTAATTTGTGTTTTTCGCACAAATAATTGTCAAATTCTCCCTACTAATTTCGAAATCACTTAAGACAAAAACTTTTAGCGTCAGCTCATGGTAAGCAATATTTTTTCAGCATTAAATTACAATTTTTCTTTGACAAAAATTACTGACTTAATAATACTTAAGCATATTTTCATAAAATAGGGAGGGGAGCAAAATTGTCCTAGGTATCCCGAAACTGTTACCGCAAATTTAGCGACATTTTAAATCGTCAAAGCGGTACGTTTTGAGTTCTTTTAGTTAGTAGGAAAAAAAAGGGGTTATAAATTGTTTCTCAATATTTTTACTGGCCCAGGCAACGCTGGGTATTTTTGCTAGTTATCAATAAAACGATACATGGAGGGCTCAGTCCTGTTTCAAAGCATTTCACCTCTCTTTTTTCTGTTGGTCGCTACTTCTTCGCTTATGAAATCTTTTGTAGAAAATATATTTTTCCATTGCCGTATTTAATTAAGCTTGATATACACGTTTTTATAATTATTTCTTAGATTTTCCAATTAATTTAGAACTTTAATATTGTCAAAATACGAAATGAAAAACAAATAGAATAATGATATTAAATTACTTTTTAAGAATAAAAAACCAATGGTGTAAAAAAAAAAGTTTCACTTAGTAGTTTCAAATAATTTGAAAAGTATCTGTGAAATACCAAAAGCCATCAGATTAAGCTATTATATCAAGATCCAGAAATCTATTGTTGGCTGGTTTTATTGTTTTTTTTTTTTTTTTTTGAAGAAAGAGCCTTATTAGGCTATACTTCGCCATTAGCAATACATGACCCACTATTCACATAGTGACATATTTCACAACTTCCAACGGCCGACAGTTAATTTTGAAAGTATTGAAACAAAATCTAATGTGCAATAATAAGCAATATATCATGATTACGAAAATAAAACTTAACGTCAGAAAGAAAAACCAGCCTGAAAACAAATAACAGCATTTTTTTATTTAATTAAAAATTCACGTAGCAAATAATTATTTGTACTAAAAATAATTATTACATTTTTCAAGAATAGCTAAGTAGCTTAAGCATACAAATATACCACTGACATGAAAACAGAAATGTAATTTAAATATCTCTTCTGAAACGTATTCGGAACTCAAAAATTTCTTTTTTTAGCAGCAGCCAAACAAAAAGGTGACTAACACCGATTCCACTGCTAAAATGTATGACTGGTTTATGAAGTTAGGCGCTTATGATGTCAACAAAAATAATAACAGACGCGAAAATACTGATGAAACTGCTTGAAAATAAAGTTTCACATTGATTTGTCTGAACTGTTTTATTAAAGTATAGCATTTGATCTGGCTATATCAAAACTTACTATCACTTAATTTAATATTTACTGAATTTGTTTATATTGATTAAGAGTAGAAAACTTATTTTTAAATTAGATCGTAAAAGTGGTACAACAGTATTTTTTAAAGGGGCATCTGTCATAATAATCTTAATTGTATGTATGTTACTAAATGTTAACTAAATAAGCATCATTTCTTGAAATATAAACAAGTTTATATGTCTTTAGTTTTCGCTATGCTAATGCTCCATTCATATCAATTCCATATAAATTTAGATTTTTTTCATTAATAAAAATAATTGATCAAAAAAAAAAAAAATGATAAATTTTGAAAATTAAGCTAAATTAAATCAACACTTGTTTGAGTATAGGGAAGTTTTTTTCCCCTTTTCTGTCTTCCTTTATGCTTTAACTTTTCTTTTTAATCGATTAGCATGCAACAAATACTAAATTGAAATCTTAATGTAAAATAATAGTACAAAAATAAATTACTAAGATAAGCCAAAAAAGACTGAGCCATGAGGTATATTTGACACAAGGAGTATAAAACTATATCAGTCTATTAAATCAAAAAAGTTTAATGGTTTTGTCATTTGAAAGTTGTTGGACGCCCTCACACTGAATAGCGATTTGAAACGAATCCCTCTTAATCAGGTTGAGACCTGCCCACCTCTGTTCTACTTCAAAGCTAGCTCAATCTATATTGTTACTGAACGGCCAATGTAAAAACTCACGTGTAGCAACAACGGCATTATAAAAATATATAGCTTAATCAGCTCACAAATTTGAATTTAAGAGCTAATGTATGGCATAAAATAAAAGTACCAAACAAAAGTAAATAAAAGTTTAAAAGAATTTAAAATGAAAATGAAAAAAAAAGGCCTATTTGCTTCAAGCCATCTTAGTGCGAATGACTTGTTTCGAATTATACAGACTATTATCTTAGTTTTTTAAGAAATAATATTAAAATGAAGTCCCGCACCAAAAGTAATTTAGCCGCTAATTTACTCGTTCAGAAAAATCAAGCGTGATTTTTTTCCATTCCTTCTCTTTTTTTTCTTTTCCTGTAAAATTTCTAAAATGGATAGAGCTTGCGCTGAAACAAAATACTTCATTTCCAGATTTACGGAAAGTAAAGCCGTCTAAAAAGGTTTGTTTCTTTATTCAACCTTGTTTCCTTTAAAATCAATAAGTTCATAACGATATAGAATAATTTCAACTGCCCTAACCATGTATTTATTCATGCCAATAATCGTATGTTGACTAGTTCTTAATCCCGAATACCCCAAAACAACTGTGCGTGCATAAATTATTGTATAATTCGTTATAACAACCACTTTATCATCAATGAATGACTTAAGCGATTGTTGACAAACCCTTCCAGTCAGTATATTTGAATCATTACCATACAGTTTTATGTTTGTTTATATGAAAAATATAGCCATCACCTTTTTATTACCTTTTCACTACGACACTGAGACAACATTTGTTCCTAGGGAAACTCTGTTTTTGTTGTTCCGGCGGAAAACCAAGTTCATTAATCTTTTTGCTAAGGCAGGATAACAGATATCCGAGAAAAATTATCTTTTTGTGTTCTAGGGAAAAACCTCCAAATTAACCTTTTCTTTATGGCACTGAGACAAAAGTTTTCCTGGAGCATAACTTCTTTTATTATAATTTTCCCTGAGTTGCTTTACAACAGTTGTACCAGGAAAAATTTCCTTTTTTTTTTCTAAAATTGCTGTTAGTGTGTTTGAGGAAGTCAACGGAGATTTTCCCTTCCATTATACTAGGATTCAAGAAGAATACAGAAAAAATTACGCATATTTACTAATATAGGGGGATTTAATAACATCAGAAATAGATGGAGTGTTTTTTGTTTGTTTGTTGTTGTTGTTTTTACAAAGTAAGAGGGGTGATTGTATCCATCCAGAAATGTAAAAAAAGAAACGTCACAGATTATTTTTAGGTTAAGGTCCAGTATTTTACTTTTTTCAACGTTATTTTTCTTGCAACCATTTTCCTGTGAAAAATATTTCTCATTTTGAAAAAGATACTTTAACTGATGCAAGTTTCACGAATGCAGACTTTTTACTGCAGTGAAATGTATGCTTAGCTACCAATTCTAAAATAACATAAGCTTCTTAATCAAGTGTTTCGCCTTCAGCATAATAACGACTCACCCACGATTAGCTGAACCTCCTGATGAGGGCAAATTGCAGGCAAGTAAGTGTTCACTTTTTTGCTGGCAATTCTACATCAGTCCTAGCTATGTTTTCTAAATTGCTTTCGCAACTCTCCTGTTGATCGGAATGGTGCTAATCCTTTGCGAGAAACTCATCTTATCGTCCTTTTAGGAGGTTCCCTGGTTTGTTCCGAAAACGTAACTTGTTTTTATCGGTAAACAATCTGAATATTTTAGGAAGATTATAAATAAATTTTAGCATGGTTACAGGCTTTCAGTGGAAACTTTTCTGTTTTTGAACGATATTTTACTGGCAGAATGTAGGCACATGAGCTGCCCCCTTTGCCCAGGAACATCTTTGAATTTATTTTCTTCTGAGATGACCAACAACTATATAGGAACATTAGGTTAGTTTCCATTTTGAGAAACAGTAAAGAAGAAATTTAAAACGGAATTTGTGAGATGATGCAATTGAAGTATCGCCTCTGACATCATTGTATACCTGCCTTCGAAATAGATGCTTTGAGATATTTAAGATGCAATAATTATCCATTTGCAAATTTCCGCTGAGATGACACCATCGTTTTGTCTCAGATGTAGTATTAAAATGACACCAGGGATCTTCAATAGGGTGTGCCGATGACACATATGCAACATAGAGGGTGATCGGTATTTTGAGCACTTGCTATGAATTTTTATTAAATACTTCTTATGCCACATTTAGTACCGTTCATTTACTTTCTCAACATTGTTGTAAGTTAAGGTTGGAATTCCAATACATTCATCTTTTCTGCAACTCAACGTGGAGAGGGACTTAATGTTTCTACGTAGTTTTTAATCGACTGAACGCAGGGGTGCCCATCCCCCCCCCAAGCTCAATGGCGCAAATTCCCCCCCCCCCTCCCCACATTTTTTTTTCACAACGATCTTATGCTTTTTATTTTTATTTTTACCCCTCTTTTTTATTATTTTTTTTTTATACTATTTATTTGTTTTTTAAAGTTCGAACTATGCGCAGAATAGATTCACTTTTTTCCCTTCCAGGCATTTTAAGCTCGCACACACGCATACAAAATAAATAAAAAATGAATAAATAAATAAATAACAAGAAAGAAATAATTTAAATTAAAAAAATAAATTAATAAATAATTTAAATAAATAATTAAATTCGTTTTAAAAAATCCCCCCCCCCAAATTTTGAAAGCGCAACTTGCGCCATAATCCCCTCTGTGGGCACCCCTGACTGAACGGGTATAAACCCCTCCACCTTATTAGGTAAAAGTACTAAGAATCCCTCTGCATATGCTCTGCATATGCCCTGCACGTGTTAAATCCTTAAATGCTTACTTCATTTCAAAGGAGAAACCATAGAATCAGCGTTCTCTGCAAAAAGATTAAAAATATACTATGAGTATTTAACAGCTGTAGATAATAAAACTTCTCTTTAAAAGGTTAAGGTGTTTCTCTTTAAGCGAAGTTTATTTTTCAAATGAAGAGTAATAAAGCATAAAATGTTTAAATTGGAGCACAACAAAGTTTAAAGGAAAGAAAAGTGAAAGTTATAAGTTGCTCTAAGAATAACAATACTAAAGTTTAAATATTTATAAAGATAGATTAGGTAATAAATTTCTTTAAAAATGTTTTAAAGATTGAATAAATGCATAGACTTATTCCATCCTTAAAAATGCTTAAATTGGAAAAGTGTCTTGAATGATTTATAAGCGAGACATGAATCTATAAATAATTTAAAATTGCCAATGGTTTAAAAGTCGAAAATCAACTGCTATAAATCATTAGGAAAAAATGTTTCACGTTTTGAAAACGGAAAAGTTGAGGTGATAGTTGAATATTCTTTTCTAGAGTTAGAAAAGAATAGTTCCAAACTCTATTCGGAGAAAAATAAAGTTACGATGTTTATTTTAACGGAAATTAAGAGAGTTGAGAGTACGAAGTTGGTTAAGTTTTCTGAGAAGGAAAAATAACTAGAAAAATAGAGCTACAGATTGCTAATCAATAAATGAGCACGGAAGCAGAAACACTGCGGCATTTTTCATTTGATTGTGTCAACATGACACTTTGGGAATTATTGATTAACTCATTTTCTTCCAACAAAATTGATTACTGTTCCTACGGCAAAAAAAAAAAAAAACAAAGCTTGTCATAATTTACATACGTAATTTAAAATGCTGGATAGAAAAAATGGAATTGCTAATTAAATGGGACAAGATTCATTACGTTAATTACGTTTTTAACTGAAATTTGTAAAAGTAAGTTCATTTATTTAGATTTCATTATCAAATAGCATTTTTCGTTAATTTATTCTTACAGTTTAATAAAAGTAATGTTTCAGAACTATTTGTGCATTCCAATTTTAATAAGACAGCGACATATTTAGTATGAAATACCACAGAAGTTTTACAGTTTAGAATGAATAAAATAGCTTTGCTTAAGATGAAACATGAGCGTTAACAAAAGGACAGAAGCAACCAATATCATTTTTTGATAATTTTTGTAGTTATAAACAAATAGTTTTTTTTTCCAAATCACAGTTTCTTCTAATAAAACGTCATTCATATTTTCTAAATTTCTATTTTATTTCCACTATTTGTGGTTCGTTTATTTTTAATTATCTAATAGACTCACAAATATTACTTTTCATACACAGTTTGAATTTATTTGTCTTGTTCAAAAAATACAATTAAGGTTTTATTCTTATAACAAGACAACTATTACATGCAATATAAAAACGTATCATAACTATTTTGTAAACTTTACAGCTGAAAGGAAATTTAGTCCCAGCAACACTAAGCTATTTTTTTCAGTTATAAGGAATTTGATCGCTTCAAAACTAGAAACAATATTTCATAAATCTTTATATTTAAATCTTATCTTTTACGAACTGACTATAATTCAGACATTTTTTAGCTTTGGAGATTTCAAAATGGGTTTCTGGAAAACGAAAATAATATTTTTATTTGCCACCGCCTTCTGAATGAATTCTATCAGAAAAAAACATACAAAAGGGAAAAATAAAGAATGCTGGTGACGGAATAAATCCCCATATTACGTAATGAAAAAATACATTTATCTTTTTCTGTCTAGAAGCAGATTCCCCCGTGCCTGCAAAAGACTCAAGCATGATTCTCAAACCTTCCGTTCCGCAATTTATTACCTACAAACTAATGTTAGAAGTCAAGATATCAACATAACAGCTCTCTAGAGATATTTTATAATGAAATATAAATTCATAGTTTATTGTATTGTGCAAAGTAAATATAATATAAGCTCAAACAAAACGCGATGAAAGACAAAAGAAAAAAAAAACAAATAACAGCCTACACGACTTTTGCTATATAACATTGGCTTAATATATAACTCTAATATGTGCAATTTGTGCAGTTTTTAGATGTAGTAAAATTAAAGTAAATTGTTACTTTATTTACGAGTAACAATTATGTACGATATAGTAATGGTCAATTAGAGTATATTTTCATAACATAAATGAAGCATAATATAAATCATGTATGGATGTGGAAGAATGACTTATTATTTAAATTATTTTTTATCATAATTTATTGTTCTCTCTCTCTGTCTCTCTTTCTCCGTTTTTTTTCTTCATTCTTTGACTCCTGTTATCTGAATTAATTGTTTATTTCAACTTCCAGTTGTGTTTCCAACCTTTAAAGTTTTTCATGCACCATGTTACTAATAATACATAATTTTTAACTATACGGTTAGTACTGAACACATATAAACAACGTTAATGTAGGAATGCAATGCATGATAAAACTTATATTTTAAAAGGAAAAAAAAAGTTTTTTTTAGTTAAAAAAGAATTTAAGTTCTTGTTAAGTTAAGAAGTTAGTTTTTTTTAAGTTAAAAATCTTTACTGGCATCTTGTAATAATATCCACTTAATGAAATGCTATATAGAGAAAGAAAATAAAAGATACATTTTAAAAATAAATAAGTAATTTTTAAATAGGTCCGAAAATATTTAATGATTTAATATAAAACATCAAAGCGTAAACGCCCCAAAATACAAAAACCGGCAAAAAGGGCAAACTGAAGCTACAAAAACATTTGCAAAAATGCACGGTAATTATTACTTTAAATACTTAACAAACGCTAATGTTTTCAGCAGGACTCAGTTGTTCGAAATACCATTAAAATTAATTAAACATGCACAGCATTTTAATCTCAAACGCAGGAATGTAATTCGTAGAAGACATACACTACTACTGTAGTGAGATGATTAGTTGAATTTCTAGTGGATGCAAATTAGATGAATAGGGACAAATATTCGAGTTTTATCTACATTATAAGGAAGACTCTTTGGAAAATCGTGACAAGTGTATTGGAAACCTACGCTGTAAAATTGAATGTTGTTTTTAAAGTATAATATAGCTACTTTTACAGTAATAAAATGTAAATTTCTAAGTTTACAGTACTAAACTGCAAAATTGCTAATTTTACAGTAATAAACTGTACAATTAATAATTTTACAGTTTATTACGTGCATTTTACAGTTTAAGCTAAAACCTTTGCTGCCAATATTATACTATTGTTTTTTCAGCATAAATAAGTTACATTGTACGGCGATAAACTAACATTTTTAACTTTACAGTCGAAACTGTAAAATTGGGAGTTTTACAGTTCATTACTGTGCATTTTAAGGTTTTAAATTGGAGCCTCGGATGCCAGTATTATACTGTAAAAACAACAGTTTATTTTTTGTATTGCATCAAATCTTTAAAACTTAAAAAAAAAATCCAAATTTATATTGAAATCGAAAAAGAAAAAACTATTTTTGGGCAAAAGAAGCGGTTTATGAGCTAAAAGTAATATCCCCCCAGCAGCCTAAAAGATTGCCGTCGAGAAGATATCTTTATATTACTAACATTTATAATACTTTACTCCATTACAAAAACATACTGTACAAAATATCTTATTCAAAAACTCCGTGTGATTAAAGAAAGATTTGGTAATGGAAACAAAAATTTTGCATAAAATCATTGATACTTTAATATGGTTTTAATTTAGTTTTTTTAGGGGTTGAGGGGGACTTTATTAAATTTTAGCAAAGCGATACGAAAGAAACGTAATACTTTTAAAGTGAGATTCGAGTGAAAAAATCCTATCGCTGAATTAAAAAAATGTATAGATTAAGGGCAAAAAAGTAATAAGTTAGGTCACTTACTGCAGTAAATCAACACAAGATTTAATCATCTCTGCGACGTTTCGCTTCTTGAAAATTTTACAAAGTAGTCACTTTTTTGTCATAATAAAGCAAATATTGAACTAAATACTTTTAATTTTAATTGAATTACTTAATTACATTATGGTTTGAGTTACAGAAAGCAGTCTTTTCATTTTGCTCGAATTAATAAGATGCTATTATTTCTGAACCTAAAATCCTGTATTTGCTTACTTAACAAATTTTGTTTCGAATGTGTATTAACATTTTGTTTAATATGATATTTATATTTATTATTAATTCATTTTAAAAACACAACATTAAACTCGCATGCGTATTCATTTGTTTTAACAAAAAAAGTACTGCATTTAATATAAAAGTGTAATTCATTGAACAATACGAAATTAAACAGCAATAAGTTTCAATTGATAGCATAACAAAAATGTACATATTTATTAATCGACAAAAACTCCTTCAAAAAATATACATGGGCCCCGAGCACCCTAAAATATTGCCGTCGAGAAGACATCTTTATATTACTAACATTTATAATACTTTACTCCATTACAAAATCATATATAATATCCATTTTGAAAAAAAAAAAAAAAAACATCGACTGCTTCTCAAACCAGGCTTCAGAGAACTTTTAAGAACATGCGTTTTACTTATATTGAAGTTTTGAAGATTAATAGGACCAGTATTTGTAAGATGGGTATTTTGATTCCGTAAAGGACGTATCTTGCGAGATACGCCCGTTATGGAAAAAATGCTGTTTCTTCAATATTTTTTCTGGTAATCTTTAAAATGTAATTGCATTATATATGGTTGCAAAGACTATGTTTTGCATTGATATCGTAAAGTAAATCAAGAATTTAACATATTTCTAGTCTTTATGAGCTGTTTTGTCAAAAACTGATACGTATGTTACCGTATAATTGCTATATTTGTAATACCGTATAATTGCTATGTTTCACTATTGTACGGAAGCTTTTTACCTGAACTCTGTATAACAACAAAGCTAATATTCAGTATTTTAAAAAAAAAGGTACTTAAAGGCTAAAGAATTTGTCCACCAAATACCATTTATCGTTCAAATTCAATGAAGCATTGGTTCAATATTTTGTCCGTGGATTCAAGTAGAAATAGTTCGCGCGTGTCTGTTTTCTACGGCTAAATACCTTTTTTTCACTATAGAATTTTTCGTAAGGAGCATATCGTGCGTATCTGAAATAATCAAGTAATGTTACATATTCACCAGAAGTAGGTTGTATGCAAGCATGAATATAGGTGCGCACAGAGCTTCAGAAATTGGGTTACAACTACACAAAAAGCCTTAAATCAGGCTCAGGAAGTATTTCCTCCCCTCAAACTCTTTTCAAAAAAATTTAGCAGAAAAGGAACAACAAAAAATTGCATCTAAATATATATTATCGGTATAATAGAGATAATTTTATAGTAACAAACAGTAAAAGTTGCTGATTTTACAGTAATAAACGGTAAAATTATTCAATTTACAGTACTGAACTGTAAAATTGCTAATTTTACAGTTTATTACCGTGCATTTTATGGTTTCAAATTGGAACCATTGCTGCCAGTTTCATACGATTATTCTTACAGTATAATATAACTAATTTTTAAAGCAAAAAACTGAAAAATTCCTAACTTTACAGGAAGAAACTATAAAATTTCTAGCTCTACAGTTTATTACTGTTCGTTTTTCAGTTTTTAATTGGAACACTGGCTGCCAGTATTATACTATAAAAGCAACAGTTCATTTTTTGCACTGTAAGAACACCAACGAGTTCAATGACCTCAAATAACCTCCGAAAACGCTTCGATAACAATGAGTTAAATTAACTCATTGCTTAACTGCTCCGAGAGGCTTATTAATTACTCAACGTCAGGGCACGATAAACATCATTTGCATCAGTTAGATCGGTGGGTACTGCTCAAACACGGGCAGAGCTGCTGTTTCCTGTTGTCGCCGAAGAAATAATTGATATAAATTAGATTCCAGGAAGCCATCAACCTAATACACCGTGGACGCTTAAACGCTGAACCTTGGAGCGATTGTTTGGCATTAACATAAGCATGGGATTGAGTGATGTTAAGTGAAATACGTTATTAGCAACTTACGTGGACATGTTTAACTTGAAGAGCGAACAGATTGGTTTATGCTGCCATCGGTTTAATTAAATTGATTTTGGACTTTTAATTGACAAATTGATTGGGAAATTTCTAAAAATAGCTGTCATTCAGAATATTAACTAAAAGAGAACTGCATATATCTCACGTAATTTAGTATCTGTCGCAGTAACTTTATATTTCAGTGTTTTGAATTAAAAAAAAAATCTTTTTAACCGTGGAAAATGAAGCTAGAGATCAATAAAAAAATGCATGCGTAGTCTCATCAAGTCTCGCCTATGATTTTAGAATAGCAAAAAAGGGGCGAGTTCCATTTTAACAGATCAAGATCTTTATTATTCGTTAGAGATAATTTGGAGAGAAAAAACATGCAAATATTAATTGGCACAGTTCCATTGTATTTAAAATTGTATTAGGCATCGATTCAACCCCTAAAATCAAATCGAAAAATGACTATAAAAAACGACACAACACCATTTCATTGGCATGTTTTTCAAGCCCATTTTTAGAGAGAAATGTATTTTTGTTTATTTTATGTTTTGCCAATTTTAACCCATTTATGCCCAAGTTTTTTTCAACATTTTTTTTCAATTTTTATCTAGTTAAAACTCTTATTTGGAATGGTTTACATACATTTTAGGCTTAAAATAGTTCGCCGTTGCCATATTTATTAAGTTATTTAACGTCCTGTTTATGGGATATTTTGCAGATATGTGAGCAAAATACGACCTTACTTGACTTTACTTTTGCAAAGTAACATTACATAAGGCATCTCTGATCAATTTTAAGCAAATCATTTTAAAATAGTTTTATTTTATGAAAAATAAGTTCACAAAAAAAAACTTACTTTCTATGGCTACCCATGCTGAATCGTTGCTTGACTGATTTGTCTGAAAATAGCTATCTCTAAAGAAACAGATACTGAGCGAGATAATTTGAAATTCGACTAAGAGCAATTTGAATTCTCTAGGAAGTAAAATGTAATTATTTCACATTATTGCCACGAACTGCAGAATTAAGTGAATTCAAGATGTATCCTTTTTGGTCTTTGATTTGAAAAAGAAGAAAATCATTTTTCTGAGAAGGATACTTTTTTTCTGCTATGTCAAATATAAAGAAATATTTTTTCGAAAATATAAACAACACAAATTTCATTAAAAAAACACAGAGACAAAAGAAAACCGCAATATATCTGAATGAGAGATATAACGCGGTTCGATGAAACGAGGGGTTACTGTATATGTTTAAGTAGAGTCAGGTGGGGGAAAGTGGGGCTATATTGAAAATCCCCTATTTTCTTTTTTTTTTATTAAAATATTTTGTTGATTCTTTTTTTAAGACACAAATTGAGATTATAGCAAATACTTTTATGTTAGTTTTAGAACACTCTAAGCAAATTAAAACCTCACAAAACGTTTTTTTTTTTTTCATATCGAATGTGATATGTAAGAGTTAGGTGTTTATGAACTTTCCTCTAGAATCATTATTCATTGGCAAATGCTATTAATTTTGGTATAGACTTGTAGTAGAGCATATAAGGATCAGCCCTACATACAGACATAAAAACGTTTGTAAAACTATTAATTATGAGGTGTTTTCTGAGGTGGGGTAAAGTGGGTCTATTTCTAAACTTCCCGGAGGTTTTACAATGGCGTTACCACAATCAGTAAATTGGTGCTGTTTTTATGATTTTATGTTCTTATTTTTTATTATCTTGCTCAAATTGGCTTTCATTCTGTTAATTTACTCACTAAACTTTACTTGCTTGCGGTTTTCCTTGCTTTGCTAACCAACTAACTTTGCTTTAACATGAGAGTCTACGGGCTTGGCTAGAAATCGACAAGATATTGCCAAGTTGGCATTACTTTTGGCGACTTATTATTGTCGCCAAATTTGACGAAAAATCAACAAGTGCCGCCAAGCTTGCCAACATTTGGCGCTTTTTCGAACGAAAAAAAGTTTTAGAATGTTCCAAAATTTTTCAGTGTTGTAAATGATAGCAAAAAGAATAAAACTGATGACATTCGTTGAGGTTTCATTCGTTAAATAACAGGTAAAAACATTTTTTGTACATTTGTACCGTTAAATGAAATTTAGGTATTTTAATTTCATTGTATACTTATGTCAAAATCAATATTTTCACATTTTTATTAAAATGTACACTAATTTCTGAACTAGACTCACTTTACCCCACCATGGGGGAAAGTGGGGCTACCAACACATGATACTTTAAATTTATCACTGAGATAAAGCAATCAAACAAAATAAAATGGTTCTGATTCATACTTAATCTATATAAACCCAATGTATATAAAATACCTCAAAAGTTTCCTTGAAATGAATTTAATTATGAGATTTTGGGATCGTTTCTAAAAAAAGCTCGATTTTAGACCCTTTTTCCCCCACCTGACCCTAATCTCTAACTATTCGCTGGTTTAAAGCAATTAAATGCCTCTTGCATGATGCCACTTTTAAGTAATGTGACGGGTTAGTTCTAATTAAGGGATTCTTTCAAATCATAAATGATACATTAACGTTTAAATTTTTAACTACTCCCTAAACATCTCGACAATGAAGTTTCCTGAGTATGTAACAATGAATACCCGTCTTATAACATCAATTAACTGTTCCCTCTAATTAAATTTTTAATCAAATTATCTGAGTCGGAGCCCGACTGTTTATTCCATTCTAATAAATGACATTCATTTACGGTTGCGGCCGGAGTCAAAATGTCTGAACATTACGAGTCCTGCTGACTTGGTTTAAAATAAATTAATGGTACTTTATTCCAAGCTGTGTGAACCGTTGCGATCGCGGGTTTCTATGGCAACTGTTATTCTGAATGCCTCATTGCTTGACACGGGCCATCTTGCGTCGCTGAAAACTTTGACAGTTATCTGGTAAACATTTAGCTGGAAATGAAGCAGGTAAAATTAATATTGAGTTATGTGTATTTTCTGCTTCATCAGGAAGATGTTTATTTTGATTATTTTCCGACGCTTTGATTTAAGTTCCATGTGCAGCTATATTATTTATTTATTTATTGTTAATTTTATAATTATCATTATTTGTATTCATAATTATAATTTATAATTATGTTTATTTTTTACTAATTCAATTTGTGAAATGGCAATCTCGTGGAAAGTATATTAGACCACAATTATTTCACCACACTGTGACATGCTGTGATATACAGTCTATACAGTATTAGTATACAGATTTATGATGGCTAAATACTGATTGTGACGTGAAAAGTTCTTCAAGACATGGACATTTAGTGGGATCCAAACCCCCCCCCCCTCCTTTTTTTTTTTTAGGATTAATTTCTGATACAACCTGTTTAGCTTCCAATTCAGTATATTTTGCGAAAAATGTTAGATATCTGGCTGTTGAGATAGAATTTCATAATTAACTAGGACTTTTAAAGTACTGCAATAGAACCTGCAAAGTTGTAAGTTGACTACTTTTAGTCGGTGTTGGGGCATTCATATCCAAAAGACAAAATTTTAATTTTAAATAATTTAACCGCGCAAAATCAGATGAGAAACTTCTTCCAGCACTTAAAAACTTTAAATAAATAACATTCATTATTCATGTTCGATAAATAACTATGTTACTTAGCTGCTTAAGTTTCACTTGTTCAAGTTTTTTATGAAACGGTTGTAAACTTAAAGCACTTTATTTATGCTGAAATATAACACACTTAACTATTTAGTCATTCTTCTTGTATGAAAAGTAATTGGCACACAGTTTGGCAAGTGGCGCGTGCTTCAAAGGCAAAAAAAAAAAAAAAAAAAAAAAAAAAAAAACTTCGTTACAGCGCCACCTGCCAAAACAACAATTCAAAACAATTTTCAAAAATTTTTTGTTGTTCAACACATGTTTTTTTTTTCTCTTTCTTTCTTTTTTTACGTTTTTTCATTGATTTGTTTTTGTTACTAAATGGTTGTTTAATAATTTTGTGTTCTCTTTTCCCCAAATTTAAACTTTTCTAAATTTTACTTTTTTTTCGATTATAACTGTGAGTACCAAATTTCTCAAAAAAATGCTAGGTAAATGTGCTCTTGGAATTTGTACTAAAAATTGAAAAGTAAGCTAAGATAATATTTGAGTTTAGCGTTGAATGTGTGTGTGAATATAGTTTAAACAATAATTTGATTAAAAATTTTCCAGAAAGATTAATAGTTTTTGAACATCCGTAGAGGAATTTTCTCCATTTTACGTTTTTGAAGAATCGTTTTAAGATTCGTTATTTTTCGTACTTGTTTAATCTTTCATTGTATTATTTTAATTATTTATTTATTTTTGCACCTTTTTTTTATTTATTTATTGTTTTTTTTTAATGCGTAATATCTTATTAAAAATTCAATGTATTTTCCATGTGATCAATATTTGCTCTTAGTTATGGCAAATGTTTTATGTTTCAAAGTTTCTTGGATAGTTACGAATAATGATGAAATTTAATTATGCCAAATTCAAATAAGGGGAATGTCTAATTTATCATATTTTTTCCAGCTTAACAACAATTTATATTTCCCCCTAGAATTTCTTCATTCAAAATATTTTGTCTCTTACAAGCTTTAAACGTGACCGACCAAGGGAAAAAAAAACTCATATAAAACATTGATAGTAATGCATATTGATGAAAATTTTGAAATAATACACTATTTATTTAGAAGTCTTTTCCAATTTTAATGTGTGTTACGCAGCTAATTGAAAGGTTTTCTTTAATGTTATTATTATTAATAATAATATTTTATATAATTTTTTTGAAAGAAAACGATTTAAGCTTATTTTCAAGGGAAAACTAAAAAGTATGTTTATTAAAGAGTCCTAAAATATGATAAAAACAGTCTCAGACTAATCAACATTTAATTTTTAAAATACATGACTAACTAAATTATGACAAAGTAATAATACTCGCGATATTAGTTTTCTCACAAAAAAGAAACATAAAATAATTTTTGCAACGTTCATGTTTTTGAACAAAAATAATCTTCTTTTCAAAGGACTGCATACTAAACGCTTGATTAACTCCTAATGTAGCTATTTTTAATCATCTACTGAAGCAATAGGGAGAAAGCTCCAAGTGTGATCGAACTCGGAAAGTTTAATTTCGAAAACGCAAGACAAACTAAATTACACCAAAGTAACACGCTGGTACTTAACCTATTTTCCCCTAATTATTTAACGGCATCGTTAAACCCTAGCGTACAATTTGCTTACGAGACTTTTGCAAATTCCTGTGAAATTGTTAAACACGTACGACTTAATTAAGGAGCTCCAGAAGAGAGGGCATTACGAAGGCGTGGGTATCGATGGTATTAGACTGACGCGAACTAAAATAGAGACCTAATTGAACTAAGGGACTGCTAAGAATTAACAATGTAATAAAATATTTGATTAATTAAAAGAATAGGATGTATGTGAATAATTCATTTCAGTCCACTATAAGCTTAGGTTAAATAACGTTGATTAATTTGAACTGGTTGCAAACAAAATATAAAAATATGTTTTACATTTCCGTTTGAAAATATATTGTTACGAGACCGGCACACTTTCAAATATTCGTAGTAGTACACAGAGAAAAATTAACTGTTGTTTTTACAGTATAGTGCTGGCAGCCAAGGTTCCAATTTCAAACTATAATGCCCAGTAATAAACTGTAAAATTAGCAATTTTACAATTTAGTACTGTAAAAGTAGCAATCTTAGTTCATTACTGTAAAATTAGCAATTTTCACAGTTTTTTCACTATAAAATTAACTATATTATACAGTAAAAACACATTCATTTTTTAGTGTACTCATCAACCAAAATGCGAACTTAGAGAAAAGGAAGGGAAAAAAACTTCGCCAAGTCAGACTAAAATTAAATTTGAAAATGCCATTAAGAAAAGAAAAAGAGTGGAAAGGAAGCAGAAAGAGAAGTGTTTAAAAAACACTTCTCTTTCTGCTTCTTTTTTTACTGTAAAATTAAATTTGAAAATGCCATTAAGAAAAGAAAACGTGGAAAGGAAGCAGAAAGAGAAGTGTTTAAAAAACTGTAAAACTAGCAATTTTACAGTTTCTTACTGTAAAGTTAGGACTTTGACAGTTTATTGTAGTAAAATTTAGCTGTATTATACTGTAAAAAACATTATAATACTGGGAGTAGAGTTGTCAGTTTAAAACTATAAAATGCACAGTAATAAACTAAATCTAGCAATTTTACAGTTTAGTGATGTAAAATTAGCAATTTTTACAGTTTATTACTGTAAATGTAGCAATTTTTACAGTTTATTACTGTAAAATTAGCAATTTTTACAGTTAATTACTGTAAAATTAGCAATTTTTACAGTTAATTACTGTAAAATTAGCAATTTTTACAGTTTATTACTGTAAAATTAGCAATTTTTACAGTTTATTACTGTAAAATTAGCAATTTTTACAGTTCATTACTGTAAAATTAGCATTTTTAACAGTTCATTATAGTAAAATTAGCAATTTTTTGCAGTTCATTACTCTAAAATTAGCAATTTTTGCGGTTCATTATTGTAAAATTAGCTGTATTATACTGTAAAAATAACATTCCCTTTGTACAGTGTAGGAAGACGGAAATTTGCTGTATATATAGAACGACTGAAGTGGCTCCCTGCCTGGTTTTTGAACTTAAAACTATGTGTAATTAGCTTCCTATCCGGTCCACTTTCTGAAGTAGTAAGAAGGTTCTAAATTAATTTCTTCAGCTTTTTTTTGTCAAACGTTTGACACACGATAATTCAAAGTCTTCTTTTGCAATACAAAATGCTCTCTCTGAACTGATCTACCCTCAAGTAGTCATGTGTAGGAGCACACACACATTTTTTTGTAAATTCAAAAACTGCGAATACAAACCCGTTGAATAACAACAAGTGTCTTTATCTAATTATTGAATTTTACCATGCGAAAAATTCCGAAAAGACTAATTATTTCCGGATAAATTTCAGGACTTTTACCGGTTTCCACTTATATTCTGAGAAAATAAGCATGTTTGCTTAAATGTTTCCTGAAAGACTACAAGTTTTATGAAAGCCAATTTCGTACAGTGGTAGGAAACATTTTCAGTTGTTAGTGTAAAAATATATTCACCATCTTTATTGCATGTTTCGCCTTAACCCTAGCTCCATTTTTCCAGATTAACTGACTTCAAATAAGGACGTAAAGCAGTCTCTCGGCATTGTATCTTTTAAGGAATAGCAAGAAAATAGCTGTTCCGGCGTTAGTTGCGATTCCGTTTTAGCTTTGGCCGGAATTGCTATACAGTCCTCCTGGTAAATCAGTAAGGGTCATTCAATTGTTAATACATATATTTTGATTTTTACAGAAGTTTACAACGTTATTTTGGAAGCGTAACTATTTTTCGTTTGGAAGGATTGTTCCTGAATTCTTCTGAAAAATTCCAGGTTAATATCGAGAAGGTTACTGGGTTTTAGTTAGAAGCTTTGCTGTTTTTTGCTAGATTTGTTACTGATAGAAAATAAGCAAATTAGTCGCCCATATTTTTCTAGGAATAGTTTTTCTTTTTTTCTTTTTTTTTTCAATTTTTTTAATGTATATTTTTAATGAACAAATATTGTTTGAAGAGCAATTTACTTTTAATTTAGAACTGTTTTCCACTGAAAATATATAAAAAACACACGTGTTAAAAACAATGATAAATGTTTGAATTGCGTAAGATAAGCTTTCTAGGAAAATAGTTAATTTTATGTTAACCTCTTAAGGTGATTAATTATGCTAAATTCGTACTTTAAAAGGCATTATTTGATGAACATTTCCTCCTTTCTGTAATCTTTACCGTATGCATGATTATGAAATTTAATCACATATTTAGTTCTAATTGACATCATTTCGTCGATAGTTCAGTAACAACTTTAGGTGACTCTGATTTGCAATTAACCTTTAATGACTGTAATTACCTTTAAGCAGTGGTTCGAAAAACTACATATTTTTTGTAGCGAACTACAACTACAACTACTTTCTTATAAATGTAGTTAACTACAGCTACAACTACTTTTTTTTCAATGTAGCGCGCTACACTACTTTTGAAAAGTAGTCGCTACTTCGCTACTTTTCAAAAACATATGAGACAAAAAATTGAATTTTCATTGTAAGAATTTAATTTTGAGCTTCTGGGGGTTGGCAAGGGCGTAGCTAGGGGGGTGCAGCTGCACCCCCCAGATCAGAGCCAATGGGAGGTCACTGTGACCTCCCATTTTATTTATTTTTTTTTGACAAACGATTTTGTCCCCTTTCCTGCTTTTCATTGCAACATGCTGGTGCAGACAAATAAGTTCGTATTTTATTACTCGGTGAAATTTGGAATTTCATTCGGTCATTGAGAGTCCCCCCCCCCCCCTTCGCCTCCACTCCCATCAATAAGTTTTAAGTCCTTGGCGCCACTTATCAGAAAATCAGCTTCATTCTTTACCTAACACGGATCCTTGTACAAAACCCAAATTTGTCTTTTAGCATGAAAACAACTTTTTTAATCTGAGTATGCGAAGAATAAAAATTTTAGGGTGAAATATTGTAGGTAAGCTTGCTTGTTTTTGAGGAGAAAATTCAATTTACCGAATGAAACTCGGAACTTTACTGAATGATTAAAAAATAAATAAATAAAATACAAGAATGCATTCTTATCTATGTCTACTGTAAGAGACGTGAGGCATCACGAAAATTAATAAATTAATCAATTAAAGAAAAAAAAAAATAAAATGAAGAAGTTCAGCCTTGCAATACTGTCTCAATGTTTTCAAATTTCATCAGCCAATTTGTATCGGATAAGAACTTTTTGGGAGGTCAGAGTGACCTCCTATTGGGGTTCCACTACTTGCACACCCCTAACGTGAGTCCTGGCTACGTCCTTGAGGGGTTGGGTCTCGGTCTGGACACCATCCCTATTAATACGCCACCGATAAAATGAAATGAAAACGTTTTTCCAATTATGTCAAATGATGTCAAAAATATTTAATAATTGATTTTTATTATTTTAATATATATCAATACTCCATCACTAAAGAAGCAAAACTAAAGAAATATGAAAAACATACAAAACGGTACTAGTATTCATTATGAAATATTAATAAATAAGCTATCTGAAGTGTGAAACATAACTTAGAATGCTTAACTTACTTCAATATGCAATTTTAAATAGTATGCAGATGACTTAGAAACAGAAAGTTTTTTGTTCAAAGTGCAAAGTTTGCACGAAACTGTAAAATTTCCATTTTCACTCTTTTCAACAACTGTGAAGTATTTATTATACGCCGGACAGGGCAGCTCGATATTGTCATCTTCTATCAAATTTCTATCCTCTTCTATTAAAATTGCTGTCATGTTTGGTGGATATTGGAACAATAATCCAATTGAGCATTGAGCGCTAAAGCATTCATTTACATGACATTCTCGGTTGCTATAAAACACTAACACTCAGTTATCGCTTATTCATAAATTTTCCTTCCTCAGCCATGCACTATATTCAATGCAAATATTGGCGGAATATGAAAATGGTGACGCCAAAGAAACCAATGCCGTCTAACATATAGAACGTATGGCGTCAAAATGATATGACTGAGGTCAGCTCGAATTTGTATGATTCATTTTTCTCACTGCTTTCGCTAATGTAATCGTGTACGATATGCGCCAGTCAGACTCGATTGAATCTTTTTTTTTTTTTTTTCGTTTTTTTTTCTTTTTTTTTTTGCTCCATTAGAAAGTAGTTTTATGAAATCGCTACAAACTACAATATTTTTGTATCACGCTACTCACTACACTACTTTTTTTAAAAAGTAGTGCGCTACACTACAAACTACTAAAAAATGTAGCTACTACAGTAGTTTCGCTACTTGTAGCGCGCTACTTCCGACCACTGCCTTTAAGCTATTTAAGTTAGTGAGCTACTGTGAAAGATTACGCTAGCCTGTTTCTGAAAAGCATTTTAAAATTGTATCTATTTTCTATTTCTGGTAGAAAACAAGTAAATACTCATTTAGAAAGTTTTGCTTTTATGAAATAGTGTAACTATAACACATACCCGAAAGTGAAATTTGAAAATTGTGTGTTTTATACTTTTGGTACAGAACAAATTAAAACGCATTTAGAAAATTTTGCTTTTGTGGAATCGTGCAACAGCAAGAAATATCCAAAAATGTATAAGTAAGATTTAAGAAACACATTACAAAAGCATGAAAAGTACTCATTGGAAAACAAATCCTTAGTTGTGAAGTTTATTCCAACGTTAGAGATGCACAAATATGCAGGTATACCGCAGACACGTGTTTCGAGGCTACAAGGAGCCTCTTTTTCAATGCAAGAGGTGTGAGTTTTAGGATGAAGAGTCATCCGATAAAAGGCTTTTATCGGATGACTCTTCATCCTAAAGCTCACACCTCTTGCATTGAAAAAGAGGCTCCTTGTAGCCTCGAAACACGTGTCTGCGGTATACCTGCATATTTGTGCATCTCTAACGTTGGAATAAGCTTCACATCTATCGCACAAAGGTATTTATTTTCTTCAAATCCTTAGTTTTCTTGAGAAAAAACGTTTATAGTATACAGTGTTAGTTTAGAACGAAATTAACAGAGAAAAAATTGATGTAGCTGTTAGTTTGGGAAGGTATAAATTACTTGTTCATGGTCACATTCAGGATCATCATTTGAAGTGTGAGGTAAGGAAGTTGCCCCACCCCCTCTGTTTCCCTAATTATAATACTGACTACTGTCTGTCCATGAAAACTGTGCTTAGCATTCGCGAGCAGTTCCACTTGAAAAAGGGTAGATGGGTTGTGGGTGATAACTTTCCGAAGTTTTCAATTTAAAACTTGCCTTTGCAAGTTTTTACATATTCAACTAAACTATGTATTTGAAATTAGCATCGTTCCACGTTGTTTGATACAGTTTAAAATGCTTTTTATTATTATCTCCCTTATTGTTATCTTATCCAGCACCCCAATTTTGGTAAGATCAGAGAAGACTTGAAGTATGCGTAAATGAGCGGAACATTTTACCTAAGAAGATTCTAAACAGTTAACATGTCAGTGGAAGTTTTTTGATGTTTCATTTTCGTGAAGGACTTACTATGTAGATCCAGTCCCACCCCCCTCCCCCAACAAATACAATACGTTGAAATAAAAATGAGCCACGTAAAATTTACTTTTCAAGGCATCACAGTTTTAAAATTATCCCTTAAGCATTCTAATATTTAAAACCGGCACACTGTATGTTCTCGAGAGAGACATGAGATCTGTCCTTTTTAAGCTACTTAGAAAGAACGTCTGAACACGTTATTTTGCTTTTTTTTTTACTTCCGGCTCTCCACCCTTTTTTGTATAAAATAGGAGCTGACCTGACACTCACGCAAATTTGCGGCAAATGGTAGTTAAGGAAGACAGACAGAAGATGAAACTGATTACTCAATGATTTAGCTCTGATGCCAATGACTTTGATGGTAATACACAGCTCAAAAAACCTCTAAATTGTCGGATCATGAAAACACGATCTCATGGGAGAGGTGCTACCTGTCAAAGCTTTTTTTGTCCCCCAATTAGTTAATCTATTGCTTACAGCACAGGCACTCCGTTTTATGTTGTTAAAACACTCTATTGGTTGTGGTGAAATCTATATGCTTTTTGCTGTGCATTTTTTCTTTGAATGTTGGTTTTTTTTTTTTTTAATTGTTTATTGCAAAGTCCGTTTGGTGCTGCTGTGCTGGCGTCATTTGTTGAAGTATTTACTCAGAAATTCAACACACATTTATCTGCACACACACATTTAGTTTTATTGAATTGAATGCACTACAAAAACTTAGCTGCTGTTTTTACAGCATAATACTGTCAACCGAGGTTACAATTAAAAACTGTAAAATACACATTAATAACCTGTAAAACCAGCAATTTCACAGTTTCTTACAGTAAATTAAGAAATTTTACTGTTTATTGCCGTAAAATTTAGCTGTATTAAGCTAAAAACAACAGTATAATACTGGTAGCAGAGGTTCCAGTTTAAAACTGTAAAATGCAAAGTAATAAACTGTTAAAGTAGCAATTTTACAGTTTATTACCATAAAATTAGCAATTTCACAGTTTAGTACTGTAAAAGTACACAGTTTATTACTGTAAAATTAGAAAATTTTACAGTTTATTGCTATAAAATTAGCTGTATTATACTGTAAAAACAACATTCATTTTTTACATTGCGCTTATTTCCAATGTTTGATTGGAGTTCTGTAATTAAAGAGCTAGTGTATAAGTCTTAAAATCCTATTCAAATTGCTCAAATTTTCTCATTATTACCCTAAATGCTTCTCTTGTCACAGAGTTCATAGTTTTCTCAAAGGCTTTATTTGATATCCTAACTCAATACGCATTGCATCAATACCCAAGGAAATGGGGAATACAATTTCGGTTCAAAGTTTAAGTAGTGAATATCTTCAAGAAACTTAAAATGATTTTCTTGCCATTTCCAAATGCTTCCACACATTGCAATTTTGCACATTCCACCTTTTTATTTCTCTCAGAATGACAGCAAAAACGCATACCTTCCTCAAGCAACATATGCGTTCTATTTAATGGTTTAGGCAGACGGAAATGGTGGGATGTATCCTTTTCCTTATTGCTCTCCACTATTTTATCGATTTTCCATTAGCGGGCTCTTTTGACCTCAAATAATGGACACTCCTTACTATTGTTTCCAATAAAGAGTTAATGCTCCGAGGAACAAAAAAAGGGGAAAAAAATATTTTTCTTCTTTTAAAATTCCCGTTGCGAATAAACTTCTTATCTTCGGTAATTGGAGGGAGTTGGTGGATGTAAAATCGCTTTTGGAATTTTATGATTCCAGTCTCTGGTATTCGTGGGATTCGGAAAGTTTTCTGATAAACTGTGTTAATGATTCGTAGAGTTTCTGTGTATTTTTATGTTTTGTTTGAATAAAAAAAAAGTTCAGAACTTAAGAAAAAAATGGATTACTATTTGAAAGGAAAATTTAACGTTTGGCATTTATGTAAAATTACAATGGTGTCCATGTCTATCCTCCCCAAGCTCAGTGGCGCAAATCCCCCCCAAAATTTTTCACAACCCTCTTGTGCTTTTTATTTTCACCCCTCCTTTTCTTTTTATTTATTTTTTTAAATATTATTTATTTATTTTTTCCAATTATAACTTTTTTATATATATACTATAAATTTTTTAAAAGTTCGAATTATGCGCAGAATATAATCGCTTTTATTCACTTTCAAACATTCCAAGCACACGCGCATAAGAAAAAATAAATGAAAAAAAAAACAAGAAATAAAAGAAATAATTTAAGTTTTAAAAAAATCAATACTTTTCCTTCAAAAAATCCGTAAATAATTTAAATTAAAAATGATTAATAAACAACGTAAAGAAAAAAATTAATTAGTTTGACCCCCTCCCCCCCAAAAAAAATTGATGGCGCAACTTGCGCCATAATCACCCCTGTGGGCCACTGCTGTGTAATTGTAATACTTAACTTTAAACAAAAGTTGGTTCACTATAACGATTAAATATTGTGGAAACATTAAAATATTTTTTTTTATTTAAATAGTATGTGCGATCGAAACGAGTTAAATAATGTTTATAAAAGAAAACATTTCATTAAGCTTAAAATATTAGTTTAAATGATTCTAACTCAAAATAAGAAATTTAACTTGTTGGTTGAAAAAATACGCATTGTAATAGAGTCAAATAATAGTGTGAGAAAATTAATTTTAATTTTAAGTACAGAACGTATATCGAAGAAAAGTTACGCGTAACTCAATGGTATAAAATATGAAGAGCATTTCTTTTTAACCGTCATTAAGTGCATGCGCGTTTTCATAAAGTCATACCCCATCAAATTAGTTTTCAACTATCAATTTTCATTGCATAACATAAGATAATACTAACAATCAGTGAAACTTTGTACAAGGTACTGTTCAGAAAATGTAAGAAAAAAAAAACGTGGTAAATATTTTCGTTTATGAAACTTGTTGTATTTGTTTGCAGAAAAATAATACATATAAAGTAACAAACATTATCGCAAAATGTAGTATATAAAGATTCAAAGTAAGACATTGTGCAAATCAAAGAAATGAAAAAAAGTTCAGTACTGAGAAAAAACATCAGAAAGATATTAAAGAGTAATCTCGTAATCATTTGCTTCTTTGTGATTAGAAATAAGGAATGTATTATAATGCATCATTAGTTTAAATTTCAAAATCCAATAAACTATAGTATAAAATACATTTAATGTGTATTTGACAAATAACAAATAATATTGATATAAAATTCAGATTTTTAGCTATAAGTAATATCGTAGTGGTTTACTACTAGTGGTTAATTTGCTCCCAACTGAAACATAGCAAAAGTTAAAAGTTATAGAAAATTTATCTTTTGATACAGTGATGAAATTCCTGAAATTTAGGAAATATTTTTAAATTTGTGGAACTAATCATAAAAAAGAATAACTTCTGAATACATAATTAGCACTTTAACTTAATTATTAATATTATTATTAAAGTAAATGCAACTATTAAATTTATAGGGACAGAAGGCATGATACTGTTTTCCTTTTCGCAGAATTAACTGTTACTCTTTTAATGTAACGTATTTTCAACCTCCTAAAACTTCTTTAATTAAACTTAATTAATTTTTCTGGAAGAAAAATATCATGTTTGTTTTACACATAAGACGGCTTACCAAACATATTTTTCAATTAGATCTGACCATTTTGAACATATATTGAGACGCAAAATAAAGCATTAATTAGCTTATTTTAAAAAATGGAGTTCACAGTACTTAAAACTGCGCATAACGTACATAGTCTTAAGGAAACATCGACATAGTGCTGCAAAATATATTTTAGTGTACTTTGGTAATCAATTTATGCAGCCACACAGTCTATAAAACTGCACAGAACATTGAACGCGGAACATAAAAGTTAAGATATTTTTATTTTTTTTTTTTTAACTGAACGAAACGCTTCACTGGATGTGGCGTCAAATCATTGAAGTGGTTTTCCATTTCTTTTTTCATATTGCTCATTGCTCCCTTTTTAATTTTATGAGGTTTCTGAGGGAAATTTTACGACCTTCTTGCAGACGTATTTTCGATAATTCTTCTAATGCTTATGAAAGCCTCTATGAATCTAAAATGAGGATTCCTTATAAAGTTTCCTTTGGCGTTCAGTTTATTTATCTTTTATGATAGGTACATGAATAAGTGGGTATTGGGAGAAGATCTTTTATTTTTCAGATTATTAAGAGAACGTTTTAAATGCTGGGAGCTAGTTCGAAGACATTGGTGTAGTTTATGGTATCGTAAATGAAGAAATCATTTTGAATACTTTAATCATTTTAAAGCGTTTTCTTAAGATCAAAAAGCATATTATAGCACATTGCATATGTATTTCCTCAAGCTATTAGCTTAAAAGCTTCATAAAGCTCTACATTTTTGTGGCCAAAAAAGTTTCAACTTTAATTTCTGTTATTGCTCAAATAAGTACTTAAACAGTGTTTTAAAATGTTGTTCAGATAGGGAAATGTAGGTCAAGACTGCAGTTTTAAGCTCTGAAAACAAATCAAAAGACACTCTTAGAGATATTTGGAAGATAAAAATTTGTCAATGTGCTTCTTTATACATTTAAGATGAAGTATACTCAGTTTGGAAGTATTCATTTCCGTAGTTATTTATTTTTTTTAATCAACCGTCACTGTAAAAAAAAAAAAAAATAGAAACGTCACTGATTATTTCTGGGATTTGACGGGTTCCCACCAATTTCTTGTAAAATTCAACTGCATTTGTGAAAACCTTTTCACCATGGTTGTATGATCAATGTAGACATCTCATAATTATGAAGAATATGTTTAGCTACCAGTTTCAAAATGTACTCAACATTCGTATTAAATAATTCGTATTATATAACATGTGGCTAGTCCAGGTTGGTTAAAACCATAGCGAGGACGAAATGCATAGCAAATACGCATCCCTCCTTGTGATTGGAAATTCTGAATCATCTTTGGCCGCGTTTGCTAATGCTACTTTAACCGTTTTCAAGATAGCGCACACTCGCATGAGAAACATAACTAAGTTGCATGACTAAATGACTCACTTTTGCTGAGAATGTTTCTGAATTCGTCAAAAATACTCCAAGTTAAGGCTTGGTTTCCTAGAATCGTCGCCGACGCCGGGCGCGACGCACGCTGGAATCAGAACCAGTTTGATTGGAGCGTGGCGTGAAGCGACGTCACTCTGCGGCTCAGGCGCATGCACAGAAGAAGGCGGCGATCTTCGCCACGCCAGAGATCGACGATTTTACTCCTAGGAAACCAGAGCTTTACTTTCAGAAAGGTTTGGGACTTTCAGCGGGAAACGCTTTCTGTTTTTTATAACAAATGTTGCTGACTGAATGAAGGCACATTAACTGAGTGTTATTTTTCAGGGTATATGCAAAAGAACGGTTTTGCCTATGAGTGGGGCAAATCAGGAAAATGGCTTGGGTGAAATACACTGAAGTGACAAAAGTCATGGGATACCTCTTAATATCGTGTCGGCCTCCTTTTGCCCGGCGAAGTGCAACAACTCGACGTGGCATGGACTCAACAAGTCGTTGGAAGTCTTCTGCAGGAATATTGAGCCATGCTGTCTCGATAGACGTCCATAATTGTGAAAGCGTTGATGGGGCAGGATTTTGGGCACGAACAGACCTCTCGATGGTGTCCCATAAATGCTCAATGGGATTCATGTCGGGCGATCTAGGTGGCCAAATCATTCGTTGGAATTGTCCAGAATTTTCTTCAAACCAATTGCGAACAGTTGTGGCCCGGTGACATGGCGCATTGTCATCCATAAAAATCCCATCGTTGTTTGGGTACATGAAGTCCATGAATGGCTGCAAGTGATCTCCAAGTAGCTGCACATAAGCATTTCCAGTCAATGTTCGGTCCAGTCGCACTAGAGGACCAAGTCCATGCCATGAAAAAACAGCCCACACCATTACGGAGCCACCACCAGCTTGAACAGTGCCTTGCTGACAGTTTGGGTCCATGGCTTCGTGGGGTCTGCGCCACACTCGAACCCTACCATCGGCTCTTACCAGCTGAAATCGTGACTCATCGGACCAGGCCACGGTTTTCCATTCATCTAGGGACCAACCGATATGCTCACGTGCCCACGAGAGTCGCTGCAAGCGATGTCGTTCTGTCAGTAAAGGCACTCGAGTCGGAGCACTTCTGCTGGAATAGCCCAAGAAATCCAAATTTCTCCGCACAGTTCTAGCAGACACGTCCATTGTACGTCCCACATTGATTTCTACGGTGATTTGACGCAGTGTTGCTTGTCTGTTAGAATTTACGACTCTTTGCAGACGTCGCCGGTCTCGATCTTTAAGTGCAGGCGGTCGACCACTGCGCTGTCCATGGTGGGATGTTATGCCTGAAATTTCATACTCTCGGCACACTCTTGACACAGTGGATCTGGGAATGTTGAATTCTCTAACGATTTCCGAAATGGCATGACCCATGCGTCTAGCTCCAACTAACATTCCGCGTTCAAAGTCTGTTAATTCACGTCGTGCGGTCATCATCACGTTAAAACCTCTTCACATGAATAACTTGAACAGAAATGAAAGCTCTGTAAAAGCACTGCGCATTTATACCTGTTCTATGCGATGCTACTGCCATCTGAAAATTTGCATATTGCTATCCCATGACTTTTGTCACTTCAGTGTAGTACACAATATAAATTAATTGGAAATTATGGCTAGTCCACAAAAGATTTAACCAAAGTTTCGGAATTAAAGAAAAAACTACAAACTACCAGGTGAGAATACAATGTAATGATGATTTTTTGACTGAGATAAGAAAAGATATTAAATCTTATAATTATAATAATTATAATTTTTTTTCTTTTCGTGGTTTCTTTACAATATTTCTCCTTTCAATCTGCTTTAATTTGCAAATGGAGTGATACCATATACGTGCTTCGCTGCTGAAACAATCTCACATTTTAACGCTCGAATTGCATTTGGATTTCTGGATGTATGTGATGCCTGCAGTAAAAGTCTATTTTCAAAACCCCTACTCTGTTCCATTTTCGGGGATGGAAAAAAAGTTCCCCACATAAATTGCAAATTTATAACGATAATTTTTACTTTGCACGCTTGTTACATAATGAATGCAAGGGCATCAGAAGTTTGAGGTCTAAAATTTAAATCTATGTATTTAGAAATTTGAAATTATTAGGCTATATATTTGGAAATTTAAGACTACTAAGCTCCATATTCAGGAGTTTCAACCCAAGTCGTTCTCAGACTATTCGTTAAAAATAAAAGTTGCGTTTATGCAGTTGCAATTACAATGGAAGTCGCCTGTTGTGCAAGAAAAGTTCAAACTAGAGAATTGACGTACTTGGACACAGAAATGAAAAAAAAAAAAAGAAATGATTTAAAATTATTTTACTGTTAATTTTCACTGTATTCTTTACAATGTTTTATTATAAGTGAAACAGAATATAATACATGTTCGTTTATTTTTAACAAATTGCAAACTGCTAGATGATATTTATCAAACCGATCAACCAAAAAATTTAAACTGTGTTTGAGAAGGGAAAAAAAGCAATTGCATCAGTAATAATTCATTTCTCCACAAACTATTCGCTTACAGAAATCTAATACATTTTCGTATATTTTTAACAAATTGCAAACTGTTAGATGATATTTATCAAACCGATCTACCAAAAATTTGACTGTGTTTGAGAAGGGAAAAAAAGCAATTGCATCAGTAATTATTCATTTCTCCATAAACTATTCGCTTACAGAAATCTAATACATTTTCGTATATTTTTAACAAATTGCATATATTAAAAGTATAACATGTATAATGTTGCTTTTGAATAGTTAAAATTAATACTTTTACATACCAGTAGAAATAAGCTTAGAGAAATAATAATATTAATCCAGTTTTTCATGCATTGATAGTTTAAAAAAAAGTAACGTAATTATATTTCGCTCTATTCAACGGAAATAATTAAGCTAGTTTAAAATTTTCTCAGAATCTAAAATCAAACCTATATAGATAACCAGTTTTCAAATACACAGCATTTAAGCTAAAATTAATATGCTAGGATGAAGTTAGTATCGCCCGTGAAATTTAAATTTTAAAAGCTGCAAGATTACAAAAGAATTGTTTTAAAAAATGCAAAACGAAGCATAATCCTTTCTTCTTCTGAAATTAAATTTGCACCGGTGTTCACGCTAAAATGAGGCATAGATTTTCGACAGAGAGTTTTCCCCCTCTTTTTTTTTCTTTTTTATTAAGGCACGTTTTTATCTCTTCATAAGCTTTGTTGGATTTTTTTTCCTCATGCTGTAAAAAAGAGAGAACATAACTAGATGAACCTATAATTAATTCAACTAATGCATTAAAATGGAAAACAAACAGAATTGTTCTTATTTTTGTTTAACATCTCACTAATGATTTAGCTCTATTTTCTTTTGAAGATTATTATTCGTTATTTACAACTATTTGTTTTTACATATTTTTGTTTCATTCTTATGTTCCCTTTCTTTTTTTTTCTTACTTACGTCAAATGAAGTGTGAGTTCTTGTTTTAAACTGCGTCAAATGTAAATGTTTTAGTCTGAACAGCTTTTTAAAATAATTGTTCACTTTTTAATACGCTTTTATTTTCACATTTGGTTATGTATATATTTAACTCTGAATAAAAGATAATATTCACATTCTTTACCAATATAAAAGTGATATATTTAATACGTTTATCTCTACTAAAAGCAGAACAATATTACATTTGTGCTGATGTATTATATTAGTGTTTCATCCATAGTAGAGCTCCTTTAGAGGACAGGCTGACTTGTCCGACATTTTGGTTACAAGACATTATTGGATCCAGCCTTGTTACACGTATTTGAAACAAATTCATATTATACCTGGTTGCTCTGGCGTAAAATAACTTGTGATTAATTGGATAAAGCCCCTTATTAGGTAAATTTAAAAATATAACTTATTTCTCGAATTTAAAAGCAGTTTATTGGGAAATGTTTAATGAAATTGGGTCTATTTTCATATCGCACTTGTTTTAAGCCTGAGTTCATGAAATGTTTTTGTCATATAGACAAAAATAGTCAAACATCATCTATGCAGCTACAATTCAAGCTTAGCTTCCACTTTTCTTCAATGCGACTTGAGTACAGACACCAGTGATTCCACGCCCACCGTTTTAAAACCAAAAATTGACGAGTCAGCTCCCCTCTTATAGGAGCCTTAAGCCATAGGCATTGGAAACTCTGGCCCCCGCTCGCTAAACGTTTAGCGAGCGGGCGAGCGAGCGTTTCTAATGTCTATGGTTTCAGTTGTTTGTGTATGTAACTCTGAATAAAATATGAAATTCACGTTCTTTGCAACTATAAAAGTAGTATATTTAATGCTATAGGCTAAGCTATATTACATGTTGATGTATTATAAAGTGCATGTAGGCTTAGAGGATATTCAACAGTTTTGAAAATCAGAGGGAAATCAGAGGATCATGAAATATAGTTGAACCTTTAGTATTAATGATAGTATTAAGTATATTGCCTTTATATTTGTAAAGAACGTGATTTTTATCTTTTGAAAATAAAAGCGTATTTTTTAGTTATTTTCAAACTATAATTTAGATTATTTATGGTTCTATCTAATAGCTAAATTACATTAATTTGCTAAGCTAAGCTACTTAACTTTCCACACCATTTAAATTTCCGAGTTATCGGTGTAAAAGCTAAAGGTTTTACTTAACCCTTAAACAAACCATTGAAGTAAAAGTTATCTAAAATGACAACCTTAACTTAAAATCATAGCGGTATCCGATTTACCCTCCTATTTTCCCCTTTAGTCAATTTAAAATACCGCGAGTGTGATAACGAGGGAGAGCTTTAGCATAAACTACTTTGGAACATATTAGTAAGAACGTGATTTGGTCATTATGAAAGTCGTAAGAATGCACGTGAAATCACAATTATGAAAGTCATATATTTAAGACTTTGACACTTTAAAGCACTGATGCCTAATTTTATGTCGACTAGTTTTTTGTTATTTTATAACGTTGTTGAAGCGTTGTTTCTGTTTCCAAAGAAGAATAAATACATAAATAAATAAATAAATATAAATATTAGTAAAGAATAAAATAAAAATTAGTTTTAAAAATGATTTATGCAGAACATGGCACAAAAGTTACAAGTATTTGCTGTCTTTCATGTAGCTACAAATGTACAGATAATTAATATCAATAAATAATTAATAAATAGATAGCATTTGATTTTTATGAGAAGCAATTGTCACAAAAAAAAAGAAAACATTCCAAATGAACTATTCTTTCACTTTAACTCTTCTTCCAATAAATTTAAGGGATTAAAGTCCACCTTCAATGGAAAAGAAGTATAAGAGAAATCGTGCTTGCAGTATTAAAGCACTCCATTGGTCTTCCTTTCCGAATTAAAATGCAACGCTTTAACTCACGACAGCAATGAAACTATCAGCGAATCATTTTTAAAATACTCCCTCATAAAAAGAAGAAAATTTATTACTTGACATCTTTTCTCCTTCCGTGACAGCCCCGATGCGTAGAAAGGAACACGGAATGTCCGTTATTTTTGTTTGGTATTTTTCCATTGATTTTCTATTAGTTCGCCCATTTCAGTTAAACTAATAGATACTGTTTCCCAAAGACCGTTGTCAAACCATTTTATGTATTGGTAGCGTTATTCCAAATTGTTTCTTTTTTCATTTTCTCATCATTTTCAAATGTCAATTGGAAAAAAAAAAGTTTTATTCCTGAAAAGACTAAAATGGAATTTCTTTCTGGAAATTTAAAAATATGTGCAAAAATTTAGTTTGTTAAAAGTAATAAACATTACTCTTAAACTGGCAGCGAAAAAAATAGAAAAGAAGGCAATAATTTAGGCATTTAATTATAAATTATACACAGTCCAGTCACATTAATGTGACCACCACTTACTTTCGACGTCGACGTCAAATTATCAATCGCAAAAAGCACTTGGTAGCACAATGCAGTTGGGGGTGTACAAATGGTGCGTGAAGACTTTGGAAACCATTTCTATCAATGGCGTAATGCAGAAAACAGAGCGATTTATCCGACGTCCAAAAGAGCATAAGCATTGGCTTTCGGTCCAAGGGGTAAAGCATTTCCAAAATCTCGTATATCTTCTACAATGTGCTACGTACTAGAGGATAGGAGGCCGTGGTAGCCCGGTGGTGCATGAAGGTGCCTCGGTAAGGTGCCGGACTCGTAACTGGATGATCCTGGGTTCGATCCTAGCCGATTAAAGATCCACAGACGTTGCTAATTGTAGCAGGGCGTCGTAAAATAAGGGTCGTAGTCACAAAGTCTTCCAAGTGAAACGGTACCTCTGGGGGTACTAGACCAGGTATTTTCTCGACCCTTGGTCTGGATCAAAAAAACAGCGCTCTGAGCAAAACCGGACTTTCACATTTCTTAGGTACGTCATAAACAGTTAAATTGTCCATTTGTGTCGTAAATTAAACAAATATTTCTGTCTGATATCCTCGTTTTTAAAAACCTTTTTCTTTCCCTGTAATTACATACCAATTTTGAAGAGCTTGTGACCTATTTGACAGCTCTTTCAACTGTTAGTCTTGAATTTAAGTTTAAAAGAGTGCATTTAGAAATCATATTTAAATTCTCAGCTTTTTCATGGAGATAAGTGTGACTCTTTATAATCTCACACAAATTCATAGCTAAATTAGTAACGTCTGCATTTCATCCTCAAAAATCAAGGACACGTTTACCGCGAACCGAACGTTACTCTTTTAACCGAACTTACTCTTTTAAAAATTATAGTCTAAAGATTACGTTTGCTGTAGTCAACCATCTGGCTTGGGAAAGCTTTCTTGGACTTCTGTTTCATCATTTTTTGGATATTTTCCCAGTCAAAACTACCTTGCTCATCTCGTGAAGTTACTGTTGCTCATTACTTAAATCATTTTTATTGTCACCAGCGATCTGATCAATGACAAACTCTATAGGTTCATATTGAAATGATTTGAAAGTATGACTTGTTGTTTAGCTTCGTTCAACAGGCCATAAAAGTCACTTTTGTCCACTGTAAGGTCCATTTAACTTTTGCAAAAAAATGCCACAAATTGAACTCATTCAAATGTAATTGGCAAATATCCAATTACAGTGGTCTACCAAGTTTTTCTTCTAGTTTCCGCATTACACCTTTGTATTTTCCTGTCTTTGTAGTGCATCCATCAGAACCAATGCAAACAATTTCTTACGCAAAGGAACACTTAATTGTTCCTGACTTGTCTAATAAATGAAAATATGTGCTGTCATTGGTTGGAAGCAAGGGCAGCGTTGGTGACATCCTAAGTGCGGCCACTTCTTTGTGGTGAATAATGGGTAATTTCAATAAGCAATCAAATAGTTGAGTAGTACAAGGAAACAACAGCATGATTAAGAAAATGTTTTGAAGGCGCTTTAAGTAAATATTGAAAGGAAATATTAAATTATAAAATTTTTGCTCAATATTAAAAATATCGGAAATTTCGGAAAATTTGATGAACTTTGGGCCTAATGCGCGGACTGAAATCATAATCTTAAATGATTTAAAAAACTTCCTTGTATATTTCAAACCTTTTTCTTTCATTTAACAACCACCCGTCACTAGTTTTATCATTTGCAATATTTAAGAAAAAAAAATGAAAAATCTTAAAAAAATCAAAAATTTCAGAACTTTAGGCCAAATGCGCAGATAACGCCGCAAAAGTGAAATATTTTACAGAATTGTTACCTAGCCTTATTCACAGCAAATGAAAGGTACCAGTTTACGGAAATCAAAAATTCTTTTTTTTCGCTCCACCCCATTGATCGTCATTCTAAACTATATTTTTGTTGTTTTACAATTCAGAAAATTTAGCGTAGCCTTTGTAAGATTCTGTGTTAAGACTCTATTGCTTAACACAGTATCTACAACGTAATAAATTTACGTTTGCATACGTATATCGAACTGATCCAATAGGAATATTTTTGCCATTGTATTTAGGCTTAATATATTTTAATTGCTATACTCTGAGTAAAATTTTGCAGTAAAAATACTCTACATAAAAAATCCCCAGCATTTGGGATGGACAAAATGTGCTTCATTGCATAATTAATTTAAAAAAAGTTGTATCGTGATGATCTACAAGTAATAATTATTAAATATTTAATCTTATCAGTGGAGTGTAATTACGCCAAATAATCACCCTATAGAGTAAGAAACGCATTAATTTTACTCATTTGTTTGTTCGAAAAAAGCTCACCGTTCCCCCTGAGAATAACGGTTTGGAACTTTGTAGCTAATTACCTCTTATTTGAATTAAATAACAATTATCGCGTGAAGATCAGAAATAATTGAGCATGTTAATATGTTTCTAATCTTCTTTTGCAAATAAATTAACTTTTACGGGAAAGGTAATTAACCATAAGATCTAATATTTGGATTATCTTGGTAGCTTAACGTAATAGCGGATAAGCATAAGTGCTGTGTTTGAATAATTTGCATATTCGATGCTGTCTTGGTTTTTAATTTTTAGGTATTGTTATTAATGCATTTTACTGGCCTGTTTTTCTAAGAATATAAAGAAAAATATAACAGATAAAAATCATGAGTTTTCACTCACACCATAATTGGAAATGCTGTTTATTACTTTCCAAATGAAATATTTTTGCGAAATTGGAAAAATGTGTGATTTAAATGATAAAGCTATTCCAAATTCCTCTCTAAGATTTTACTTGATTGATGTACGCACAGGAACCAAATTTTTTCATGCAGATGGAACATTTTGCATCTGGTTTGAGTTATTATTATTGTTTTATACAATGCAAGGTATGCCCTCCATAACAACACAAACAAATGTAGAATACATTTACACTGTTAAAAATTTTACTGAAATTTTACGGTAAAAGTTACTGACATCCATGTTGCCAGTAACTTTTTTCGTAAAATATCAGTTTTTAATTCTCGTTTTCTCTTTAGTAAAATTTTACAGTAAAAATATTTTACGGTAAAAGTTACTGGCATCCATGTTGCCAGTAACTTTTACCGTAAAATGTTTTTTACTGTAAAATTTTACGAAAGAGAAAACGAGAATTAAAAACTGCGAGATACGAATGACAAGGATAGAACCCGAGCCCCATTTTTTACACTGCTTTACTATCCACGGTGCAAGATGAGACACATCAGAAGAGCGGGGGGATCGAGAAGTCACGTGGGGATCAATTGGCGCTGCAATCACATTTTTTTTATCGGTACAATTTACTGTAAACATTTTATGTACGTTAAACGCTACGTTTTACAGTAACATTTACCGTAAAAGCTTTCTGAATTTTTAACAGTGCTGGTGAAACATACTGCTGGATGACGATTTGAATCATTTTTTCAGAAATGCTGTTAGCATTTCTGAAATGAATGACAGCCTATTGTCACTTCAGCAAAATTCCTTACCTCTTCCATATATCTTGAATGCAGATGCCCTGGAAAACATTTGACGTCACGAGGATATCTTTACTTGTTTTTATGACAGTTTGTGGCTGCCATCCTGACTAACGACTGGTTGATTGCCACTCGTCACTCAGGTACTCAATACTTTTAAGTATATACAGTGGTCCTCTGAAAAGTTGATCTTGACAATGGTTTACATCTTTTGGGGTGATAGGGAAGTGTATTTGGCTCCAAATTGATTTAGCTTACTTTCGTACACTGTTCCTGTCTAACAGCCCGCTCCTTTTTAATAGGTTGTTATTAGTTTCACATGCGAGTTTGTATGTATGTAGGTATGTAACTCTGAATAAAAAAAGAAATTAACGTTCTTTACAAATATAAAAGTAATATGTTTGATGCTGCTATTAATACTAAAGACTAAACTATACTACATGTTGATGTATTACAAGTGTTTCAGTTGTTTGTGTGTATGCAAGTCTGAATAAAAGATAAATTCACGTTCTTTGCAAATATAAAATATTTGTAAAGAGCAAACTGTCCGAAAGCGTGCTTTCTAAACTATAATGAAATTATTTTACTGGACTCCTCAAAATAGGGAAAAGACATCGTCAAGGTCATTTCTCAACTTGTGAAACATCTTTTTGGACGGAAGCATTTTTGCCCTCGTGACCTCTTCATCTAAATATGAGGTCTTAAATTTCCTGAAATGTTTAAGAAAAATCAGCAAATTCAGCAAGTTTCAGTCAGTAACGACTGACATCTTTCAGAACGTGAAATAGCGTATCACTTTCTCGCTAAGTCTTCGAAATACGCGTTTTTCTTTAACTCTTAAAGTCTCAAATAAATTTAACAATTAATTTTTATTTATTTTGGGGTTTTTTTAGTTGCAAGTACACCAAACAACATATTTACCGATTTACCGATTTATTTTATTTATTTTATTTATACCGATTTTTTTTTTTTTTTTGAAAATTAGTGTGGGCTAAGGGTCCCTGTAAAAACTGTCTCGATCAGAGGTATCATCTGTCGGCCTCTCAGCAAAGTACAAGAAGTGGTACTTAAAAGCTTCAGCATGTATCCAGACATTCAGAGTTCATTATACTTAAATAATATAAGCAGAACTTCTATGTTAAAAATTACTATTTTTACCAGCAACAATATGATGCGCAGTAAAAAGCGCAACTACTCAGAGCTGCCAGACGCCCCGCATGCTGCTTAGAAGAGTATAGGGAAAGATATATTAAAGAGCGAGACGTCTTAAAATTTTCGCTCAAAAACGTTACTAGCTCTTAGATTATTAGTCTTGCTAAGTCCCGTAAAACGTGCATTAAAGTAAAAATCATTACACATTATAGGTGCTATCAATAAAAATTATCAAAAAAGCTGTTGAATGTATTAGATTACAGTGTCGGAAGTTTTAAAAAAACTGCAATATTTGAGAAACTTGATTGAGTTTAAATCAAAAATTTTACTATTATAAATTAAAGTTTAAAAAGAAAAAGAAACTTGCTGCTTAAAACTATAAACAAGGACATTTTCCAATTAAAAAATTTCCGTGTTGCTAATATTTTCTTGATGTACGCTTCGAGGAAAATGTGTTTTCATAATCTGGAACTGAATTAGTTTGGGTGCACGGAATATAATGGCGTAAAAAAAGTAATGAAAAGGATTTTAGTTAAAATAGTTAAGGTTTTGAGGTTAGAAGATAAAAAAAAACAGTTTTGTAATTATTATAAATAGCTAAAAAATTTATACTGATAGCAATTTTAAGTTCTAATCTGGAGCCTGGATATAAGCAGAGTTCAAAACAGAAAGTAATAATAATAATAAAAGAAAACTGGTCTTTTGACACATAATTTACGTATGTATTTAGGGAATATATACTTATTAAAAAATACAGTAACAGTAAAATTTGACCTGCCTTTTTGAATTCATAATTTGTAGCTACAGAGCACAGTACTTTCTAAAGCTAAATATAATTTATCTGAGAATATAAAGAGTTATTTAGTAGAAACTAGTTTGAAAGACGTTACTATGCGCGAGTTGAGCAACATTAAAAAGTTGATCTCAAAAAACTCTAGATAATACTGGGTATCGCTGTTATTGTATTACAGTAACAGAAGTACTTAACACATTAATGCCTGATATTTTTTTTCCAAAGAAATTTTGTATACTGGTTACAAACAGTGTTTAATGGACAGGAAAAATAATTAAAAAATACCATGTAAAAAACATTTGTTTTTATTAATTAAAGGAAAATCATCCCTTAAAAGTTAGGATAGACCCCAGAGGGTACAGTCATAGAAAAAAAAACGAAACACTCGCTCTTATTCGAAGACTATTAACACTAGAGACACGTGTAATATGTTATTTTTTCAGGAATAATGTGTTCTATAAATTTCTATTGGTAAATTGCTGTTAAGGGGTCGTCTTCATATAAAAATCGGCATCAACTTTAAAATTTTCTATTAACCCCCCCCCCCCCCTTTTTTTAACACATATTTGTGATCAGCAACATCATTTAACTTTGTATACCAAATCGTTTTAAATTTGCTCCAGTCGTTGCTTCACAATTGAACTGAGAAAAAACCGTCCCGTAATGTTAAAAATATTTTTGATACTCGGGCATATAATACCTAAACCACGATAGGTACGGCAAAGTTTGTTTTTTTATATCAAAGTATGAACCAACCCAACAATAAAAACGTCATTGACTTCCTCTCAGATAAAATTTTGAATTTTTTATGAATTTTGAAATTAATATTTGAAAAAATGATGATCTGGAATCATATAATATTTTGATGGAAGGGGTTTCAAAGGAGAATCCAAAATGGGAGCTCGAAATATCCAGTAGTTTTTGAGATATGCTAAAAGAACCATTTTTAGGGACCATATACAACTGTGCAAACTGAAACAATAGCAGGGAATTTCTATGCAAAGAAAGAGGAATATGCTTATCCACCAGTTGCAGAACATGCTCAGTGTTTTTATATAGTATTTAGTTTTCAACAGTTATAATATGTTGAAAGCGAAACGCTAATAAAACTGCTGAGTATATTTTAAAACTGGAAGACAATCATATTTTTTGTCCATTAGTCAGAAGTCTGCATTCCTGCAACATGTAGCAATTCAGAAAACTTTTTCCGTGGACACTTGATTTTCATGGAAAACTGTGGTGTCTCGGAAGGTTATTTGGTATAATTTGTGAAGATTAGACGTTTTTTTTTAAATTCTGAGCCACGGTTTTAACACGGTGTTTGCTGCAACGGTTAGTGCGTAGCTAAAATATGCATCAATCTTTGTTTAATCAAAAAGATAGAATGTTGCGTTTTTCCCTTAAACTCTACACAGTAGGGTTTTCTCTTCCAAATTTCAAAAAAATATTATAACTTTAACAAAACCCGAGAATTTTTATTAATTGCGAAAAGCAAACGTATTATTGCGAGTAGCTTTAGGTTATTTAATCGAAAAAATATGATTTGTCTACTCTTTGTAAATTTCGACCTTGAAAGTAGCCTTTTAAATGTGGTGGTGGTCCCTAAATCTTTGGTCGGTCATAACTTTTGTTCTACTGGTCCTAAAGTGATGCTGCTTGGTACCCAGCGTACTTTTGGCCCTTCGCACCTAATTATGTAACCAAATGTAGGGGTTCCCATTTGAAAATTCAGACTTTGAGTTCATTTCACTTTGTATATAGCCCCTTATCAAAATTTTACTCACATAGTTTTAAAGAAGACTTTAATCCATGTCAGAAGACACCTTTCTTTTGTTCTTGGCAAGCATAGCAGCCGAATAATTCAGAGTGTTTCGTTTTTTTTTTTTTTTTTTCTATGACTGTACATACTTTTTTTACTAAATTTTTTTTCTGCCTTCGATGTAATATTTAAAAAGACATTTTATCAGAATAAATAAAATCAGCAATTAACATAAACTGGGAAGCTGGGAATAACTTTGATAACTTAGCTTTTTTTCTTGAGATTGTGAACGATGTCATTTTTAATAAAGATCATATTAAAACTGCTACAGAACACCCTTTACAATTGTTATGTGCTGCAATCTGTTAATAACGAATTGAAACAATACCAAGGTACTAATTGAACACTATTATTTGGTCGAAACGTTCATTTTTGGGAAATTCAGACCCTTTTTTGGACCGTCCCTAAAAAGGGACTCTAGGCATTAATGTATTAAAACTAACCATCCAAATGCACAGAATTGCTTGGAAAACATAATTTAGCATAATATGATTTTTCTATTAAGCTCACTTTCGTGTGGTTTTTGATTAGCTTTGTTATTGGTAAAGAGTAAATTGCATAATGTGTTGCCATTGCACAACACATTATCGGAATTAACTCTATTTTAATAAATATTATATATATATATATATATATATATATATATATATATATATATATATTTTTTGCATGTAAAATCACAACGTATATTTTAATTTCTTTGTTTCTGCGTAGCGGAAATTATGTGTGCTTATCAGTGAATTGAAACTTTTGTTTCTAATATATATTTCAACTCCAAGTGCTCAAAGACGGTAATTATGAATGTTTACTAGCTGCCAGGGCAGCTAGATTAGCTTCCTGCGGCATGTTGATGCATAACGACTCTCCTCTCTAACTTTTACCTCATTCTGAAGTTATATTATTTGATAGAATTTAATATTCATTCGATTTCAAGACATACCACGCACGTGGCCCGGCGTTGCACGGGCACTTCGTGCCCTGAAAGTAGTGAGAAAATTTTTTAAAGAAACTACTCCCCTCCAAGGCGGCTCGCTTACAGGCGCTTCACGCCTTTATTTTTTTCCTATATAAAAAAAATCATTCGAATTATTGAGATGCTTCACGCCTTCAAGATGGTGAGGAAAGTTTCAGTAAGTTCAGCTCGCTCAAAGGAAAAAAGCAGACATAGATACTCAGTTTTTAATATAAGTAGATGGCTTGTCAACAAATGAATGTTTTAAAATATTATCAGTAGCTTGCGATAAAAATTCTACGTAAGTGGTCCGCTTATGAGTTTCGTGTTTGATTTAGTTAAGCCTTCATTCAAAATTCTCATTATCATTGTTATCACTGTTTCATAGCTACGACGGTTTGCAAGAATGGATTTCATATTTAATCATTTATTAGGCTTAATCGCTTTAAACTTGACTACTTATTAATTGATATCTTCGCTAATTAAAATCGTATAATTATATCAATTGAAACTAAAGAAGCTTGAAAAATTACCTATCTATCGGTACCTGGTTCGACTTTCAGTTCATTGGCGTTCAGGAGAAATAAGCGTGACATAGAAAGATAGAAAGAAAGATAGAAAGAAAGATAGAAAGAAAGATAGAAAGATACTCAGTTTTTAATATAAGTAGATTCTTTAAATAGTATCTAATTTCAGAATTTCTTATTCGATATATATTTTACTGATTTCATTTAAATAATGTTCTTTGTTTAAATTTTGCACGTTTTAAAATTTTTAGTTTTCACAGCGTTTCAAACGGTATATTAAAAAAAAAAGATATTACAACTGCGCCCACTTCTTACTGCTTAGTTATTTTAATTGTTGATGATTGCTTCATCAATAGTGGTATACTTTTTAAAGTGCTGCGGTCAATCTGTGCTAGTTTATTTATTAAATAAATATAAGTCTGAAACGAAAAACTAAAACATTTTTAGTGATAAAAGAAAATATTTTAGGAATTCGAACAATAAGCAAAAAACTATCGCAATTTGATATTAAAAATGAATAAAAGAAAGAAAATAAATAGAAAAGATGCATGCAATAATTCACTGGGGAATCTTTAATTTGCTGGCAACAAATTATATTTGTCAAAGAAACTAGCAGTGACGTATTTATTTAGTCATAACTGAATTCCATCAGCATTTAAAATTAATTTCAAACGTACACTGATCATTTTATTCTGCAAATGGGTCTAACTCATTCCCTACTATAATACAGATAATCATTACTAGCTATAATGATATTGTAAGGTTTCGACTCTGAGGTACATCACGTGATAGATCATGACTTCTAACCTATCATTTCCATATATGCTTTAATTACGTATAGAGTCACGTATAATTTGACAAGGTAAACTCATGAGCCAAGACATGGCTGTAGGTGCAGTATCAGCAGTATTTAATCTAGTTCAGTTGCATTAATTGCTTACATGTATTCAGAAGCATCGTATTTATGGTGTTTAGTAAGTTATTCCTTTTAAAAACGCTTATACTTTTTTTTAATATCTCAAATACTTTTTTGGTACTAATTAGTTTTACATTGCTAAATTGTTTTACGTTTCACTTGTTGATATAAGGTAATATTTTTACGTAACTAATGTAAAAAAATAAATATGTGATTATTTTTTGTCGTCATTTTATTGTTTACTTCATGCTCTTGACCCCTCTTAAACCCTGTACCTAAATTGCTCACAAAAGTTTGTAACTCTGTTAAAATGGTACTCATTAAAAACGTATTGTCAAAAAAAGGTTGTCTTCGCACATTAATGTAACAAAATTGTTAAGTACCTGGCGACCGAGCCTCGCTCGGTAAAAAAAAAAAAAAAAAAAAGGTTTGCAAAATCGTGTTTTTTTCTAAAATTCGAAGTAGTTATTTAGATGAACTTGAAATCCCCCCACCCCTTAAAAAAATTAAGCGTCAAATCTGGCACTCCCATTTGGCTTATTAGGGTTGCTGTTTCTTATTTTGGTGTTGCCAATTTAGGTTTTTTCAGCATTTAGGTTTTTGCTGTTGCCAAATTTAGTATTTTCTTGTATTTTGTACCATTTTTTGAGTTTTTTTAACAGTTTTATGGCAACAACGCAAGTTTGATGCACAAAAAACAGGTATTTTTCTTTTTGAGAAAAAAAAGGCCAAATTTCCGATTTGGTGAGGGAGGGGGGGGGGGTATATCAAAGTAGTTCAAGCCGTTGGTTGCAATTACGCATTTAAAACAGCCGTAATTTAGTTTAAAAACACAACCTTATTTAAACGATGCTCACTATAAAACCACACCAAATTACTTTATTTTGATCGATCTTTTTAAAAACGATAACAATTCTAACGTATTGCCAAAACTCATTTGCCAAATACTATAAAAATTTAAATGTACGCTGATCGGAGTTTCGATGTTAACGGCTAATGTGATTAAATATGAAACTCATTGTTACGTGGTTGCTATGAAACAGTAACAATGATAGTAATCATAAAGAAAATGGCGAAATAAAGCGTCTCAAACTTACGCCAATGTAGCTGAACTCAGAAACCAAAACTTTATCCTATACAAAATTTTATCAAAATCGTTAGAGTCGTTTTCGAGATCCAATATATATATATATATATATATATATATATATATATATATATATATATATATATATATATATATATATATATATATATATATATATATATATATATATATATATACAAGAATTGCTCGTTTAAAGATATTAGATATTATTTTCAAATATACTGTTACAAATCTTGTAAATAGTTGTTGTTTTTCCTGCCTTGCATCATTTTCATTAGTTTTGGTTTTATCTGACGTCATGTTGCAAAAGTATCTGAAGATATCACCTTTATCACTAGTATACCGGCCCTGTAACACTTTGTAGTTTTTACACTTGCCCTAACTTTAATAAGCGTGAAGACATTTTC